>JAVJGG010000048.1:4861162-4875008 GCA_035590195.1 Aviceda cuculoides
TGCATAAAGTCTCACAATACGCCTATACATATGCATGACCTATCCCCGCTTCATATTAAAATTAGTCCCAAGAGGTCCTTTCCATAAGTTCCTCCCTACTGCGCTTGCGTGGTGCCTCCTTGTGGTGGTCCTTAGGGGTCTTGAAGATGAAAGCTGCATGTCTTCATCACGGTAAACTTTTAACCTTCTGTTCTTGCGCAGACTCAATCACTCCTTGGGACTCACCCGAACTATTAGGTCAGTCTTGGCTGGTTCTTGGGATCGGCTCCTGATCCTTACCAGGAACTATCTCATGCTTCAGCCAGCCTCAACAATGGAAACTAACTGAAGCAAGTGACAGCTCTTAACAACATCATTTCTCATCCCTTGGGCTATGTCCACTTCTATTAAAATTCCTCTAACTTCATTACAGGCTAGATAATTATTAAACAAATCCAAACTACATCCATATCCAATATATTCACTAATATTCCTTTAACTTTTCTTGTCTCATGTCTTTCCACAGGGAAGAATATGTTTAAGGAAATCCTCATTTTCTTTTCTGCTGGTGGTGAACACGTGCCAGCTCTCACTGAAGGTAAGCCAACAGTTACCAATTCCATTGGACACATTAAGTCTGTGTTTTCTTCTTAATCATATCTGGTTTGGCATTGCAGAATAATTCTCGATTGCTCTTAGTTTACAGATACAGAAAATTAGAAATGTGCCAGAACTACTCTGTATGTTGTTCATTTATTCTGCTGGTGTATAGTGTTATACTTACCCTGAAAGGACAAAAATGTCTAATTCTGGTTTCTAGATTTCCCAAGGTATGAAGACAATCCAAACAGACTACTACTTATTACTGCTGAGCTAAACCATGCAACACAATTACTTTTCCGAGGTTAACCCTAAAAGCTGTGAAATTTCTCTCCAGGATTGACCAGAGTAATTTTCAATTTACCTAATTAGGCAAACTGGATGGCATATTTCAGCAATTACATTTCAGCTGTGGCTATTTTGGAGCAAACTTCCCTTGGACTTTGAGATTTCCCACTTGTTCTATTATCAGACTTAAATGTCAACTCCCTGTTTTGTTTATTTAGCCTTGTTCTTTGAAGACACTACTGCTGCTAATGACCAGCTAATCAGGTATAGGCTATTTTTGGCCTATAGCTGTTGTTTTCAGACAATCTTAAACATATCTATATAAACCAACTGCTTTTGTCAAGCTGGTTTGGCAGAAATAGCTGGCTACTTCAGGAACAGCATGTGCAAATTAGATCTACTAATTGCATTCACAGTAGAATAAGGTTCTCACCCACTCTTTGCCACATCGATTTCGCAGGCAATAAAAAATATGTCTTAGCGCTAATGCCTGCAGATAAGACTACAGATATGCAAAGAGACTTCAGTGCAGCCAGCAAGTAGCTATTTGAATTTCCTTCAGGAAAAAAATGAGTTACCATTGTCTACAATTTGAAATTAGCTTAATTTTTTTTACATCAGGCTGGAACTAGTCACGCAAATTTTTAAACCCAGTGACATTGTGTGCAGAATTCGTGAAATCCTTGGAGATAATTTTTAAAGCTTGATAGTCAAAATGTTACAGCTGCCTTACTTAGCATTGCAGTAGAACCTGATGGATTAAAAAAAATTATTGTTAGTAAAATATTTTAAGGTTAAATAACCTTAAAAATATATATAACATTAGCGAAATGTATAGAGCGTCTTAAAGCCTTCAGGTACTCATATGACATAAAGCTAGTTCAATTACTTCCAGAGTGGGTCAATTTGCTTGAGGATCAGTAACCAGACTGGATAGCATTTCTGAACCCACACTTATCATAAGGGACTTACAGACTTGAGAAAAGCTGGAATAAAAAACATTGATACTGACATACTAAAGTGCCCTGTTGAAGGGACTCTGTAGGAAAATAGCTCCTAATTGCAGTCCTCATTTAAGGCATTGGATTCAGTGATATTCTCCCTGTAGTCATGTATTCCTTGTCTATTTTTCCTGGAATCTTGCCAGATCTGATAAAATTTTCAAAAAACTGTATCACTTACTACCAGTAATTTTTTTCCAAAATGTATCTATCTATCTAATCAATTTTTGGAGTTCATGATTGAAAGGTGCTTTGTTTTATAAATGATCCTATCATTCAGTAATTAAGTAGAACAGACTTTGAAACAGCTTTCAAAAAAGACAGATATTATTGTTTATACTTGTATTTGATTCTATTCTATCTTTCAATTTTTCAAATTTGTTTCTAAGAATCCTTCAAACATTGCACAGAAAAGTATTTAACTTTGTCCTTTCGATATACTTCATAATGTTTTTCTCCTGTGATTTCCTCTTTTCTGTTGTGTTATTTCATACAGTTCTTTCTCATCCCTTACTATTTCCCAGACATTGTTATTTTCTTCAACTCTCTTGTTTTTACACATAACATTGTCTTTCCTTAGGAAATAATGCTTATCTCTCACTATGGGTTTGTATTCCAATACATAAACCCAGAAACATACTCTATACCCACCTACTTGCCATGACATTCAGTTACTTTATGACTACGTCTCCAGTGAAAACTGGCCACATTTCACAGGGGCTATTTCTGGCACAAGTAACACTTTTGCTTTGGTTGGGCCACATGGCTCTTAATTCTGAAATTGAGGTTGTTTGGAGCACAGGAAGATGTAGGCTACTCTTTACACCTGTCTGAATCTGGTTGTCTTCCATTCCAAATGAAGAACTCAACAGAGGGCAAATAAAATTTCCAGAACCAGCAGCAGTACCTGAAAGCTCAAAGTTACAAAACATCATCCCGTCAACATGATACAACTAAAAACTTCATTTTCTCTTCTGTCTCTTTCTAGTTATTTTTTCCAAACACATAAGGCTTTTTCTTAGCAGCCTTCTCCCTTTCCTCTGAAATGGAGGGGTGTTTTTTAGGGGTATTATTGTGGGGTGCCTGGTAGACAAATGCAACTGAGATGTAATATCAGAAATAAAGGATCATCAAGGAACATTTCATTTATGCAAGATTGGAAAGAGACTAAAAGAGCTAGGTTAAGACTGGCAGTTTCTCTCACACTGAGCAGAGTATAACTTCTCTTGATAATTTATTCTTCTGTAAATTGCATCAGCAGCAATATTAAGACAACATAAGAATCACATTCTGAAATATAATTTTCATTATCAAGAGTAATTATCAAGAAACATCTTTTTAACACGTTTTGGTTCATCTTAATTATAGGAAGGTTTATAACACTTGTTATGGTGGATTTAATTCACCCTAAGTGACGAATGTGAATCATTATCATAATAAGAAAATATAAATCAGACAGCAGCTTTTCTCTGTACTGTATTTTATGATGCTTAGTCATATCTTTATACCTCCTAATTTTCTTAGGGAAAAATATAGATGTCTATTGTAGGGTATGGTTACAAGTAATTATGGAAATATGACTGGAATAAAGGTGGCAATCTAAACCATCATGACAATCATAACCTTATTTTATTTAGAAAATATTCCTAATTTTAACTAATATTAAACATGTTCAGATTTTCCTGAACATATTAAAACTATTGTTTATGGGTATGGGGTTCTTGGGTTTTTATTCACTTATAAGCATGTATGCTTTCTTGTCAGTTCATTTTTAAACTATCTAAAGTCATCACTTAAACTGGCCTTCTTAATTAGGGCACATACACCTAAGCATTTCCTTCACTATAACCTAATTCCACAGTCTCAATGCAGGTCAATTTTAGACTATAGTCAACTGAGTAAAAGCGTCTGCTTAATAACATAAGTGGGTGCTTAAGTTATTTAAAAATTGGACTCTTATAGGCAGGACTGGACTATGCCTACTCTCCATAAGACTATAAATTTAGAAAAATCTTAGATACCCTTCTGAGCTTTCATTTTAACTTTTAGCCATACAGCAGCTTGAACTCAGACGTTTGACTCCTGAGCCTGAACAGCTTGACTTGATTCCGTAGGAATACGGTCTAATTATTTTACCTTTTAAAATATACTAAATATCCTAATGTGGGAATGAATATTACTGGAGGAAAGTTGCAGATGATAGTAGAGCTACAATGGAAAGGAAGAGTGACACCATTAAGCTACTTGCCCCATCAGTGTATGGTTAGTATAGTAGCTAGCAACCTTGTTTGGAAAATAGACAACATATGAATATTGCTGCTAAATTATATTCATAGATATGTGTACTATTATGCATATGACAAACTGCAGGCATAGGAAGTGCTCTCAAACATTAACAAATCCAAAATACAGGAAAATATATTTTTTTAAAATTCTTTAAGGAGTAATGTTCTGAGGTGTTATGAAACTTTAGTAGATGCAAGTTTTCTGGAAATAAATGTGAATTTTGCATGAACCAGCGGTTCCACCTGTAATGATAAATACTGTGGTTCATTAATAGAAGCATTAACATTTGAATGATCATATAGGTATATGGAATTTCAGACCCTTTCTTACACTGTTGAAGTAACCCAGTGTTCACACGTCACAGAGCGTTGTGCAGTACAGGATGGGAGTCTCTTAATTGTTATTCCCAGTCCAACAAAACTGCAGGTTTGTGGGGTGGGGCCTACTGTTCAACTTCAGATAGTTTTTGGTGATACCCGTTTTCTCTGTGATGCAATTCAGCTGTGCCCCCCTAATGCTGTGGTGCTAACAGCTAGAGAAATGACTATAAATGTGTAATATGTGAGCACAGATTTGCAGAAAGTCACAAAAATTACAGACGCTGCACCATGGGGATCAGAAATTACTTAATCCACAAAAATCTGATTGTTTTTACCTTAAAACAACAGGCTTATTGTTTGTCCTTTCAGTGCCTGGAGGATTAGGCTGCAAATGCCTCAGTGCCGCGGGTACAGTCTTCTGCCTGCGAATGGTTTCAGCAGTAACACCTGTCCCTGTCAAGGTGCGCTGGCAAAGTGTGCGTTGGGATGTTTAAAAATGACATTGTGACAGTTGAGATCATTTAACATGCTCAAGGTAACAGGCTCCTGGCTTAATCACAAGGGGCCAGAGTCAGGGCATAATCAGTGATGGGTCCTTAGCTGCAGGATTTGCTCCCCACCTCGGTTCATCGGCGCCTGAATCTTGCTGATTTCTCAGGCATGCCACAAGACCCGTTTGTTCTCTGAGGCTTTTCCAGAGGCGAGAAATAAAATGAGGATAGTTTTCAGGTGATTTGACAGGATCCGGAGAGTCATTGTCAGGTTTGCTTTAAATGTAGTGCATGACAGTGTCTGTAAATACGCAAGGAGTGGGAAGGCAGGCAGGCAGCAGCTCACTGCAGATTGAATTAAACTCCACACAAAACATTTTATTAGGTTCTAGGGGTACAATACTTTCCCAAAATTTTAGAAACTCCCTCCTGCTCATGCTTATTTCAGTCACTTAGCACTTATATCTGGTTAATTAATACTTCAATATATGGACTCCTCATTTGCAAGACGTTGTGAAAGGCAGGGTCCATGCGACTAAATGAAGCTCTATTGACTAACTTAGAAGTTTGCCTGAGCTGAAGAATTGAGCCTTTATGCATTTAACTTAGCTCGGGAATAAATTATCTATTTTTCAAAGAATGTAGGTTTTTTTCTTCACTTGTTCACTACTTTTAAATATGTCCAAATAAATATTTACTTAACTTTGGAATATAGAAACTTTGAGATTCTTTTTTTGTGCCCAGAAGCACCCAGAAGCAGGTGTGCTCTGTAGAAATGAAGGAGAAATCAATGCTCTTCCTATGAAATGAGAAAACTTAAAAACATTGAGTGAAGAATTATGATGAAAGTGGGCCTTACAACCTGTATAATACAGAAATATTGCTGTTCAATTTTTAAGTGGACGCAGCTCTAATGAAAAGCTTGACTTACTGCCTAATCTTGCAATACAAGCTAGTGAATTTTCATTTAAATACCCATGAGAATGTTGTGTATAAACATAATACAGAAGACACAACACTATTAAGATCTTTAGGATACAGGTTTAGCAAATGTATCTGTCTGAGGAAGAACATCTTTTCCTCAGAGCTGTCCTACATATGACAAGGCCTCTAAAAAAAACGCAGACCCCCAAACAAAACACCCTCTGCACTTAATAGCTAAATTCAGCTGCAGATTAATTTGTTTTCTTAGCCTGAAGGGTACTGCATACTTCACAATAGAATGGGTACTGAAGTGCTTGCAGAGTTCATGATGAAGACCAGGGGGTTTATTTTGTGAGTTATTCTCCACTAGCTACTGTTCTCAAGTGAGGCTGTATTTAAAAATGTTAGTGAAGACAAAAAACCAAATCTGTTATTTTTCAGAAGTTTGCTAGTTTTATGCCTGAGTATATTAGGAAGCAGGGCACATAGTGCTGTACTGCATGCTACTGCTTTCATTTTTCTTTCTGCATTGTTCTGACAGCAAGGTCATTTATCTTTTGGATAAGGAATAAGAAGCAAAAAGAAAATATGAAAGCTATTTGATTTGAAACTTGTGCTGTGTTGTGAACATTTTGCCACTGCCTACTGCTATTTTTTATTCCACCACAAGCAAGCACACTTCCTCATCAATAAGTTGACTTGATGATAGGTTTAGCAGGGAAGCCAAAGAATTGATGGGCATGATCTAGCAGGTCAGGATTACTTGCTTTGCAACTTCTTATTCTTTAATTACATGGAGGACTAAAAAGGGTGAAGAGAGGAAAAGAAAAAAAAAAGGTTACCTTTATTTGCACACTGTTGGTTAGTTCCAAACCCAGCAGTCTATGGGGGGGAAAAGCTCACCCTTTTCTCTAAGAAGCTTACCTTTCTTGAAGGATAGTGCATCACAGTAAGTGGAACACACTGCAGTAAGCATTAAAAAAAAAAAAAAAAAGTTTGGTTTCAAAATAAAATAATAGGGTGTGCAGTGAAGTGTCTTGTTCCAAGCCTCTCTTCAAAGTATCCTAGAGAGTTTTCCAAATAATGGGAAACTATTCTACTGGGTTCCTGCTGCTTTCTCTGTGAGAAGGTCCTCGAGCTGCAAGATTCCACAACAGGTGTATGAGATGGGAAGTGTTCACTTCTATCCATTCCCCACATGTCTCCTCCACAACAGCTCTCCAAACACTTCCAGATGGAAATCAGAAACTGACATGAAAACAATCCTCTTTTGAGATAAGAAAGGGGGAATGGTGTTTCATGAAATACTTTAAACTTTCAGATTTGATTCCCACTCAAGCTCCCTCTCAAACTTAAATGCAACTAACTTTTGAAAGGCTTTAATGAAGAAAAGAGAAAGAGACTGGAATAGACCATCTGAGTAGTCAGTGCTCTTGACTGGGATGGCAAGGGTTCAGAGAAGCTGTAAAAATCTATTCTAACAGCTTCTAGACACTTGCATTTTCAAATTAGAAATATTTTGTCTGAATATTCTGTCAGCTTTTTTTCTTGCACTGAAAAGCAATACTCATGACTAACAGAAAAGTCATTGTTACTTATTGAATTCAGAGGCATTTGAAAGAAAAAAAAAACAAACAAGTACAAAGGCTTACAAAATTTGTGAAGGTACACCTGTAAGTGCAGAAAAGTTTACTGAACTTAGATCTTTGAAATCTTCCAGGGTAGTCAAAGTAAGTATTTCCAACAAGGTACATTGCTTAATTCCTTTTGTTTCAGTCAGAATCCCTGTACTTCCACTTGAAAGACTATCGAGAAAACACAGGTGGGAACTAATTTGAAATGTTTATAATGGGAAGGCAATCAGAGCTTTTCACACTGTAATTGATACTGAACATAATACAAAACTGGAATGTTATCTATCTAATCAGGCTTGATCTCTTTTTTGTTTGTTTGTTTGTGAAATGCTGAGGGGTGTGAGGTTTTACTTTCACTTTTTTTTTTATTCCTTCAACAAAAACTTTTACAAGTTCACACAAATTATGCATATTTTCTATTTTACTTTCCAAACAGCTTGCATACACATAGACCTATAACAGGCCAATTGTAACTCTTCTTCAGATACTGATTTCTTTGACATCCAGCAGCCATTCTCTATCTGGAGTTGTTTACCCTTCTCTGTATGTTGTTTCCTCATTCCATTTCATGTCACACAACCTAGACTTGATTATTGATATCTGCCTCAAATATCATTACCTCTATTGCTAATTTCTGGATTAGTGACTTTGACCCTTACATTTACCTCCATCAACACATTCCTTCCCACAGCAGTCTTCTCAGCTGAAATACAATGCTGTGCATTGACTACAACGACATATAGGGAAAGATATTTAAGCATGGGGAGATATACACATTCATCTCTGTTTTCTGCATTAGTGTAGAAACATATATGTACAAGAAATGAACACTAAAAATAAAGACAGAAAATAAACACTAAGCTTTAACTCTTTTGAAAATCTTTCCCATGACAGAAGTACACATTCTTATTGTATATACATACTACTTTCAAAAATCTGAAGTGTTTGAATTATCAAAGCTGAGTTTGGAAGGATTATCTGTAATCCTCAAGCATTTCATCTGAAGAACTGATGACTTGCACTTTACCTAGCAATGTAAACCTCAAGTAGTGTTAGATGATGACTGACATAGTAGTCATTTGCTCATCCTCATTTCAACTGTGTACTTGTGCTATTCCACAAGTGCCATTCTGCTGTTTAAAATCATTTGTCTTGTCAGTAGCTTTTAAACCAGACACTTAAAAAAAATAATTTTCTAGCAGAAGTTTTGAAATTACCTTTTACCTTCTGAATCAATGGTTTTTAATGTAACCATTTAAAACAGTTGGACTGATTCAAGAACTTGTTCAATCAGCAGCTCCTTTGATGAATATTCATCTTCCGCTTATCTTAAAATTGGATTTCATAGCTGTCTGTTGCCCATTGCTTAGAATCATTCAAGCACTTCGCACAGACTTGTGTGATGTTTGCACTTTTGGGGAGTAGATTCAGCCTTTTGTACATAGCCACAAGGTGCTTTGCCCACGGCCATACCAGTAGTCATCTGCTTCTGGTGGGAGGATGCAGCTTCCCTGCACAAGACGATGGAATGCTGAAAAAGAACTTTCTGAAGGTAGAAACATACCAGTCAAATGCAAGAACTGGATCCAGTATAAATGTAGACTGTATGAATCTGCCAAATGGCATCCCCATACAATGGGAGGAGAGGTGTAACATCCCATGGGCAGAACAGTCCCACCTCAGGCTTTCTAGCTGTTAGGAAAAAGATTTGCACACATCTTGTACCTCTGCCTCTTCCATCCGCTGTGTGAAGGTCTAAAACCAAATGGTCGGGCTATTCAGCTAAAGGAGAGTACAAGAAAATTTTTGCCTTCAAAAGAAGAGACAGAGAGAGAGAGGAAGAGAGAGAGTAGCAGTGATTCAGTGGTGTATATGCCACAATAATACCATCCGAGAGGAGCACAAATGGCATAGGCATTCACACAATACTGTTCGTTACAGTTTTTATAGTCCTGAGCAAAAGTGGAATAGAGTATGTCATAGAGCTAGGTGATGCTAGTAACTTTTTCCTAGCCAAATACAACAGTTAATTTTAATTTTGTATTGCTGTTCCATGGTTATTAAAACAGTGACTGTGTGAAAAATGATATTGTCTTAAAGGATATGCTTCTTTAGGGTACACTTTCATAATTTGCCAGAGATTCACCAGCTTTAACTGAAGTCCAGTCAAATCCATTAATTAAAAATAATGGAGCATCTGTCCCAGCTCTGCTTCCCCCTTCATAATTGTGCCCCCTGCAGAACTATTAAAAGAGAGGAAGAACAAACTTGAACTGTATTTTTGTGTGGCTAAAATAACAAGATGTCTTGTGTTAGAATATTTATTAGTGTTAATTCCCCAGACTGACATTTAGATTTCAAGTTGATTTTTAGGAGTCAGGTTTAGTTGGATTTCAAATAGTATGATTAGCAGATTTTCAGTTAGGAACAAACAAAAATTACTGTTTGGTGTTAAACATGAAATATTCCCATGATAGCTTTATTCAGCAAAATTAATGAATAATCATATTCAAGACCCATCAGCCAAAACCCACTACTAATTTTGATTAGCCAGGATATTATGAGGTTGTGTGGGCCGGGTTTTTTTGCCCTGCAAGAGAAGAGTACCTTGCTCTCATGTACACTGCATGACTTGGTCCTGTACATTGCAGCGCTTGCATTAGGGCTGCTAATACCACAGGAAGAGTGTGAGTGGCTGAGAAAAAAAAATTAATTGAGGTGGCATAAAATCCAGACAGCTGTGCTAATCACATTTAAGATTTGTCTATAGATGACTGACCACCAGGTTTCTAAAACAGACCTCATCACTCTTCTCTCCTATGTTTTATGATCTTTTTAATGTATTTTACCATTACTCCAGATGTATGCTGCTGTCTAGTTTCTCGTAATATGTGAAAACTGAAAAAAATTTTACACCCTGGTATCTAACAGACCTTCTGATCACGAAACTTTTCATTTATTAGCTTACCACAAGGTGACATAGAGTACATTTGGCAAACAGAAGCAACTATGGTGGCATGGCCATGAAACTAGTCTCCAGGTCGCAGCAGATTTAGGTCCCTTCTCTCTGTAAATGTTAGGTTTCCTCTGAGTATGTACAAAGGTATGATTGCATCAGCCCTGAAGTCTGTACATGAATTCAAATTCATTTAAGACTATTTTTAGAGCCGGAGAGAAATTAGATGTCCCAGGCCCTGAGGAATTTCAGTGTCACAATGTTTACTTTTTTCTAAGGTGGTGGTGAGAACTGCCTGATTTATTTTAAAACAGAAAATTTTCAATAGCTATATATTGTAATATATTCATTTTTTATTTTGTCTAAGCTTTCAACACCCCTGTCCATCCCCCCGCCAAAAAAAAAAATATAAAATTAAGTGGAACATCCCTAGCAATTCAGGTTTTTAAGAGCTAGGCAAGGGCCCTGTATCCTGAAATGCAGACTTTTCTAATATGTATAGGATGAATGCTTTTCAGTCAATACTGACTGATGGAATCAAAATTGCAGTGAACTTTTCTCAGTTTAAGCATAAGAAATATAAAAAATCAGTAACAATCCTAAAATGAAGATACTCATAATGAATGTTATTGGTGCTCACAGTACAAATCAACATAGAAAATCAAAAGCTTACTCTCAGAGTGAGCAGTATGAAAAATGGTTCCAGTTAGCTTTGATCCATCATTACAACTTTCTGACTTGGAAACGCTTTACATGTTCAAAACTGGTCAATGATTCACTCCACAGTCATTAAACAAACATCAGCACTTGTAGAGATCCTCAGTGCTGTAAGAAGAAAGATAATTTTCAATTGTAGCAAGCTGTAACAGAGATAAAAGAGCAAATTTTCAGGACTAATATCACATCAAAATAAGCTGTGTGTCTTTATACTCAATGACTTGCTGTAATTCTACATTACTGACTACTTCCATGGAGCATTTTTGGATGCTGTCCATCTTCACAGTGGATTACTTTTGCAATACATACACTACACTACAGCTTTTAAAACCATTATCCTTGATGTAATACAAAGATGACATAGGTTATTACCATTATCTGGCTACTTTTTGGCCAACTACATGCATGATGCAAAAATGTTATTTAAAGTAAGCATAATTTCTCCCTTTCTATATCGTTGCTATTTGTTACTATGGTCATGATCAGTGATCAGTAGTGGCTATACCCAACTAAGACAGGCACTGAGCATCAGTCATTACTCAATCTAGAACTGAACATGTGGTATCAGTCACCGGTAGGAAGCACATCCGTTTTTTTAACATGAATCAAAATGAGTTTTTTAACAAATGCCATGCCAACTTCTGACATAATAAAAAACAACACTAGCATTCTTCTCAGTTATTTTTTTTCTGTGTAAAAAGGCTTCAGATGTGAAGACAAAATACCCACACCTAAGAAATGCAAGTAAAAGTGGTGTAAATTGGCATATTGATACTGAAAAATAGGACCTTTCTTGTGGATGATTACCCTCTCAGATGGCCTGGAAGATAGCACAGACTGGGGTAATATAAAAACTGGTTGTACTTCCTCGAACCATACTTAAATCTATACTCCACTCATGTATGTTCTGAAAATTAATTGCCCAAGCAGAGCATTTAGAATTTTACAATATGATAATTTCTGTTCTTACAGGTAAAGTTGGATTAGTAAGGAACAAAAAAAGACATTATCAATGTGGACATTTTAAACTGCCATCATTTCACTTTAGAATGAGCATCTAGCTGAGATATATGGGCCAATCTAATCCTCAAAGTAAATTTTTTTGCAGCTCATTTACACATCACCGAGTTTATGTGTAATTCCGCCATCATCTAGAGGTGGTTTTTAGGGACAAACAGTTAAAGGAAAGTTCTTTCTCTTTTTCAGGAGAACAAACTGGATTGATTTAGTTAATGCTGACAAAAATGATACAAAGTGAGTATTAATCAAATTATGGTAGCAGACTGAAGGAAGAATACATTGGTCCTGATATAATGAAAAAAACCAAAACCAATGTTTCCAATTTGTGAAAATAAAAAGCCATAGTAGACTGAATTTGGATTCTTAGTTTGTTAGCATCACAATGTAGCAGTGACAGAGTTAATCTTAGAAGATGTGACTCTCTGAAATGTCTTCATGGAATCTATAATAATAATAATAGTACTTTTCAGTATGCATTCACCAGGAGAAAGAAAAAACATACAGAAGTATTACTAGTTATTCCAACTGCTTTGCAAGGTGCATATATCAAGGAAATTTTAGCATAAACACTGAGAGAAAACTCATCGATGAAACTGGTTGTTCTAGACATAGATTTCCTTACTTCTGCACAGATCTAGAAGATGTTCATCAACACGCCCTATTTCTTCTCCAACTTTGTAAAAACTAAGTAGTAGGTATGAAAGTGCTGTGTTAAAGCACAAAGTCTCCACTTCTGGCCCTCAGAACTCACATAAATCTGCGGTAAAAAGCACATATATTATAAAGTTGTATGTTGTCTCTATGTCTGTTTTGCTGCTTGGCAGAAAGATATGGGCTTGTACCTGTCAAAGAAAATTTCGCTCCAGTGGTATAGCATCCACAATTTATCAGAATGGAAAACTTTAATTTTGGTAAAAACATTAAACCCACCTCTGATCTGACAGAAGATACTGGGAAGACTAAATTTCCAAAAATATAGCAGCTAATGTTATCTGGTTTATCTGCAAAAATAAATATTGATCAAGTGAAAAACCTTTGGAGCCAGCAAATTTTTGTTTCTGTAACTCAGCGTGTTAGCAACAAACGAGAGTGGAAGAATACCACTTTCACATATATTGCAGCAAATAGGTACAAATCTGTACATTTAACTTCGCACTTCTATTTATGCTTAGTTTTTTGTCATTTAAATAATACTAGCAATTGGGAAGACTATGTATTTGTATTTTGTTTCTTAAAAATAACTTTTTCAATATAAAGGTTCTCTTGGACACACTTTATATTAAGGCTACATTTATAAGTATCTTATCAATTTTCAACAATTGTTATTGCCACTGGTTAATTGCACGTTACAGCATCTGACTGGAGAAAGTTTGGTTATAAAGCAGATTGATAAGCGGTTGCAACACATTTTGCAAATGAGCTTATATGTAATTAAAGCACATGAGCTCCACTCCGCAGTATGCTTATTACAATCTATGTTAATTATTTATTAAACTTTTTCAAATTGTACTGTTATAATGAAGTACAAATTGTACCATTACTCACAGACAGTGCTAGGGCTATATGTGCAAATTTAGTTGCCACGCTTATTTTTTTATGAGTTTAAGGATCTTACTGTCAATTATAAGAA
>JAVJGG010000048.1:4879682-4891999 GCA_035590195.1 Aviceda cuculoides
TCTCTCTCTCGGTGCCCAAGACGGACAGTCTCTCGCACCCAGGTGAAACAAAAAAAGTCCGATGCACCCCCACCCCAGAGCCAGCCTTTGTTTATCTTAAGTACTCAGCCATTTGTCCCTCTAGCAACCCGTATGGGGAAAAATTCCTTTAACAGGAAAAAAACCACAAGAGTTTCTGAAACTCCAACAAAGGTGAACATGTATTATATCAAAAGACATTTAAAAAATCTGAAGTCTTCGCTGTTCTATACAGTATTTTTTCTAATGGGATGGCTACCATCCCACTTTTATGCAATATATTTGCAATATATTGCAATTATAACTATTTTAGTTTATGCAATAATAACTATATAGCTACGGGTGCTGGTTACTACCACTCAGTCTCCACTCCGTGGTATATTTGAGCATGTATAAATTGTTACTGGAGGAGTATAGAAATAAAAAAAAATAATAATCTTGATCCTACAAGTGATTTATAATAACGATGACTTTATAGCTTTACTTAGTAACTGCCTCAATGGTGCTGCTTCCATGGATGAAGACACTCTTTGAAGTCAAGTATTTGCAGAATCACCAGCTTAGACAATAAAACCTTCAGAGGCTTGCTCCATTTGATGTGACTAGCAAGAAAAATAACAATTAATTAAATTCTGTATTTACTTTTCTTAAAATCTAATGCTCTCATTCAGAAAATGGCTCTGTGCAAGTAGACCTCTTGCACTTCACACTGAAGCCTTTTGTCTCCCCATGAATGGCTTTAATGGTATGTTAAGGCTTTAAACAGTCTGTTTCAAAACAGTTTGAATCAGGGAGAAAAACAGGAAGAAAACCTGACTTCTTGCATCCCTGACCATTCAATGTTGATACCAATATTTGTTAGAGGAGCAGGGCAGTTATCCTGATTTATACCAACTAAACATCAAATCCTAAGATTAGACAAAATCGTTTAGTTATCTTTTCCATTTCTCAGTTTCATTTTCAGAGAAATGAAGACAAGAATGCCCATCAGATTAATCTTTTTCTTACAATTTGCTGAAGGGCTCATTTGAGACAAAGAATTAATTTCCTTTAAATGCTAAGAACAACAAGAACTGATTTTCCATGATAATGAGTTATCATTTCTCTGATTAATTATTTACAGTTACTGTAGTGGGTTACTTTATACACTGGATTTAAATACAATGTAGCCTTCCTCTTCATCTTTCATCTGGTCTGACTCATAAACACATGAAAATAATTTTATCTTGCCATATGGCTATTAAAATAAAGTTATACCTCTAAGTTTAACTCAAAGCCTGAATGCTTAGCATGGAAATACTTCTTTGTAGCTAAATTGTCCCTGGGGATGGCACAATGCACTTAATCTGAAATAAAAATATCAGATAGAAAGCCAGCTTACAATTAGGAAAAAAAAAAGATATATATATATACGTGTATATATATATATATAAAAATACTCTCTTTAGACATTTTTTTCCCCAGACTTTGAGGAAAATAACACAATCTCATGCCTTTTACCATGCCTTTTTATTACTGAAACACTGCAGAAGAAAAAAAGGTGCTTGCACCTTCTAGTTTTGCAGTTTTTTGTGGGGAAAAAATGTTGCCTATATATATTTGCGTAATGTATCTCTGCTTATAAATAGGTGCAACTGTGTTGCAGTGTAGTTCAGAGAAACAATAAAATGTGGTATCAGGAAGCACATTAGCATGGTTTGGAAGCAAGATGAAGAACTGAGTGTTCTACTACACTGATTTTCTAGGTAAACATATTGATTTCATCCTCTTACAAGAAAGGTGAAAGTTTTCATAGGGTGAAAGATACATCCGGCATTGATACGGTTGTGCTACATCTCATATAACTACTAGACAATTCTATCAAAGAAAAAATGATTGTCCCACAACAAGAAAGATAATTAATCAGTGATTTCAGTGCACTTAAGCACTTCGTTTCCATGGTCTTTATAGAAAATCAATAAATTCTGCCTAAATACCTTGAAATCTCTTCCTTTTTAGGTAGAGGCACAATCTGAAATATCTAAGCGAATGTTGTACAAGGTGACGAGGTGTACAATACACAAGGTTAGAGTTCCTTATATTTATACTTAACATCACAAAAGGCTTGGGACATGGCTTCTTTTCATTTTTAAAGCCTCAAACCTGTATTTAAACTTTTTGTTTGTGGGCCAGAAGTTTGGTTCCAACAACTGATTACCGCATTTTACAAATACTAGGTAAATGTTCTCAGCTTTCTGCCTGAAATGTTTGTATATGAGGAACTGAAGTCATGCTTAGATTTGACTATGTTCCATAAATGTACTGAAGTAAAACACACTCTAGACCCAACTGAGATAACAACAAAATAGTTAAACAGTTGATTTAACTTTCTCTAACTGTCTTTAAGTCTGATCGAGCCCTTATAACATCTAGAGAAGACCTGCCGTAGGATGTCACTTCATTTAAGTGGAGTGGGAAGCAGCAAGGGGAAAACCAGCATTGTTTCTCCTACCTAGAAATGTTTGATGGCATAGGGAACTAGTCTGAACATTAACTAACACTTTATTTTTCTCTTAGGTCTAAAGGTTCCTAGACCATGGGATGACTCTGTGTTTCTAAAATCCATTTATCATCACCAGCAAGAACTATCTTCAGAGAGTTGCAAACATGTTGTGATTCTGAAATTAGTTTTGTTGGTGATGATATATGATGTAAGAACATGACAGCTTGAATGCCGTAATAATGGAGCTTTGGCAGGGAGGGAGGCAGAAGAAGGGGGAAACATGAAACACATTGCAATTTAAATTCTGGTGTTGGTCCAAGATTGCTTTAATTTTACTCATCTACTCCCAGAACCAGGAAAACATATTTTTTTAAAGCCTTCTGATTCTAAATGGCACTTTGGGGATGTAAACTTATTATCTCACCCACAAATTTCTTTGTACGCTGTATCCATGTTTTACTATGTGAGTTTTATTAGTCTTGTACTTATTATTTTTACCTTAAGAAAATATTCTTATTTTGCTCTAATTGGTTTCCCCACTACAAATAACAGAAAATAAATATGTAACACTTTCCTGTAACTTGACAAGTACTTAAAGAACTGTGATGGGGAAATATAAACCTAGAGAGATTACAATTGTTTTTCTTGGGTAACTGTCATATTAATAATTATTGTCTGTGAAAGTAAAGATGACAAACAGCTTACATTTATATGTAACACATTTGAACAGAAAAGGATCCTCATATGTCCTGTACTATTCATACAGATATATATATATAAAAATACATAGGAATACATATATATACAGTTTTATTATATATAAGCAACAGAATTTTGCATTCCAATCAAATGCGCTAATTACTCGGTAGTGTAAGGAAGATGAAGAGTAGTTCCTGTAGAGGCAAACTGCAGGTAAAATTCTAAGTAGAACACAATTTCAGTGTTGTAATTCCATTAAAACCACAAGGCCAATATTCCCCTGTGAAATGTTCCACTGTCTCTTTACTACTTACTACCCAAAGTCTCTATGCCGTGGAGTGATAGTAACTTTCAACAAACAGGTAGCAGAGCTGCTTGAGCTAGGCTGTCTTCATCTCCCCCCTCGGCCCCAGTTTTCAGAGTGATTGGTGGTCAGTCACTCTACCCAGTTCATCACACAGCTGGACAAATTCTTGTGATGGCAGAGAGGTCAGTGGCAAATGGACTGTTTCTTGCAGCAGAAACAACAGTTACTGCAGGTCTACAGCACTTTCTGAATTATGGCCCAGAGTATTAATTCATGGGCAAGACAAGTAACAGTGATATACAGATATCCCAAATGTGCCACTGTCTTGTTTAAATACATTTCAGATGTGATTCTGATCCAGAAAAATTGTTTAAATATATTCAGCTCAAGAAGTGACATTGATAAATGAATATCAAACAGTAGAGAAAAAATATTAGTGAGTGCATTCAGATTGGAAGGTCTGAACTCCTCTGGGAAGCTATGGTACCTGTTTCTGCCAGGCAAGATGACCAGCTTGCTAATCACAACATGCTTTGTGTGCATCACTGCTTTATCTCTTTGTATCTCCTGGTGATGCTGCAGAGGTCTGATTCTGCTTCATTATCTAGGTGAGATCCAAGAACAAGTGTTAATGGTGGTGCCCAAGCACTTTATCTCCTAGACTGAATTCCAATACACATATATGGAGGTTCTTATTTAAGAAGTCACAGTGAGAAAGGAGACTTGAATCTGGATATCATGACAAAATAAAGTATTTTTCTTTCTTTAAACCATCTCCAGAACGAGTAATTCATAAGAATTGTGAATGCCCTGTATTACTACTTCTGTTGCTTTAGCAGAATATTAACGCGTCAGTATTCCATTCAATGCTGCAGCCTGCAACTGTTACATGGCACAAATGCCAGGGGACAATAATGTGTCACCCTCTTTAAGTCACAAAAAATGTGTTAATGCCATTCCAAGCAATAGTAAGCAATGTGGTTTTCCTCTCCCCATTATAATAGAGGCTGTTTGAACAGTAAAAAAACCTAGATTAACTCAGTGACTACTAAATAATATATAGTGGTTGAGCCTGTCAATATTCACTGACAAGGTTATCAGCAAGATGTCAATGAGAGATAGTGGCAGAGTGAATACGTTAAAGAGTTCGATGGCTTCCAGCCAAGAAATGATAGAGGGGAGAGTGGCAGGGATAGACAGTAAGCTATTGTACCATCGGGGAAAATCAGAAGAGGAGGGAAAAAACAATGACTGAGCCCCATGTTTGCTGTGAAGATTTGTTTGGTCACAGTGAGAAACTGATGGTTAAATCAATTAAATAGGAAGCAGTTTGTGTTTCCAATGTTCCTTGTACTGAGGCCTAAAGGAAGGCCATTGGCTCCAAAAGCAGTAGAACTGGCTATGTAGTAGCTAGGATGACTCTTAAGCAAACAAACAAACAAATCTCTCCATGGTTTGTGTATGGTTTAATTTTGCACAGAAAGATTGCAAAGGCATTTAAGCACTCCACTTAATTTCATGGAGGAAGAGATGCATAAAAACTTTCAACAAAATATGTCAAGTTCTCTGCAATCTCTCAATACATTTGAGAGGTAGATAACTGCTATTACTCCTCATTTAGAAAAAATACAATGCACCACAAAGCTAAAAGACAGATTTTTAAAGACACTAAGGTGTTTAAAGATAAAAATGTGAGATTTGTCAAAAGCAGGTGACAGCTAGACATGTAACTCATAGATATTTCAATCATGAGAACTCAGAAGAAATTAAATGAGTAGATGCTTTAAAAAATATCATTAGTTAGGTCATTAGTCACAGACATAAGTTTCAAAAACCTGTCATTATGTGACTTTCCGGTGTCACAGAGGAACTCTGGAATGTAAATAGTAGCTGAAATTAATCTCTGAAAATCTGCATTTGAAACCTTTCCTGGAGCCATTGGCAGTTTAACTAGCTAACTAACTAACTAACTAACTAAAGTAAATGACAGTATAATAATATTACATCACTAATTCATATAAAGATATTTAGTTGAAAGCCTTATGGTCATAAAAAATCTTTGCCAGAAAGATGTCCCACCTCTTCATGTGCTTTGATCAAGTCTTGTGGGTTTATGCTACACAAGGATTTGGCAGACTAACATTAAAAGATGCCCCAGGAATGAACAGAGAGTCTCATGGAATATTTTGATCTCAATGTTTCAGAAGTAAAGAAATCATGAATTCAAAGAGCTATCATTTCCTCTTCATAGTATATTTTTACTGTTTTTCATTCATTCCCATGTTCCTGAGCTACTCCTCACAAATCTCTTGCCACCTGAACTTCTCTGCTTCATAATCTTCCTCCATCCTATAATCTAGCTCTCTGATGCCCTATCCTCTTACCACAGTTTTCTTTCCTATTCCCTCTGCCATTTTCATTTTTTGCATGCCTTATGGTTTGCTTTTGGCCTCACAGTGATTCCTCTTCCCTATTCCCTATATTCATAATGTTTGCTACAAGCCATGAATGACAAGGATGTCTGAACAAATCCAGTATGCCTCTTATTATTCTCCACAAAACCATGTGAACAAAAAAGTGACTGTCTGCATTTCAAAAGGACAGGGAACACAATGCCCTGTGCTCAGAGGAATAGGTTATGGTTTATTTTACTTTGAGTAAAGAACTTCATTGAGACTGGCAGGAACTGAAGGACCTTAGAGATTACTGTTTGTTCCAGCTGAATTGTCATTGTCACTCTGCAATCTGTGACCTGTCTGCACTTCTTTACTGAAGTTGTCTCATAATTACCAAAGCTACTGTGTTCTGAACCTTGTGAGTACTGTCATAAAGGGCATTACTTGGATTGTCCAGCTGGCAAATAGAGTTTGGCCCTTACAGGAGCCTTGGGTGTCCTGTTCTGCAGGTGACATTGATTAGATGTGCTGTAAGGAAGAGATGACATTTTAAAGGTTTGAATATGCAAATTATTTTTTTCCCCACAGAAAGGATAGCCTTATGAAATGTTGCAGAAATGATTCTTAAAGCTCATCAAAAAAAAGAAAGGAAAGGTTCATACCTCCCCACACACTCTATCTCTGAGAGAAGGAGCAAGCAGGAGCCAAAACTGGAACGACCTGTGGCAAACCCTGACTGGCTTTCATGCATTAATTGTGTGAGTGAAACAGTCTACTGAGTTGCTACAGTTATGCAGGTTGGCAAGTTCTCTACCCTCCCCCTGTTGGGTGTCATACACTTAGCAGCTTCAGTCCTTCTTCCCACCAGGCCAACAGGTTCCTGACATTTTTGGTCTCTCTCACCGCCTCTTCTCCTCACATCCTCCTGCCACCAGCAAGGCTGATTAGCAGGCCTGTCCTCTGCACTGCAGTTCATCTCACTGTTCCCTTTCCTCCTTGCTGGGCATAGCAGCAGACCTATCAAATCTTGCTGAGTGGCAGACACACATAAGTACTTTACTCCAGGTGTTTCCCTGCTGCTAGTGTTTCATGCTTTTGAATGGAAAAGCCACAGAACTTTCTCCTGTGGGAGAAGCCCACGGGCCTCCTGAAGCCCCCACACAGGCAAGCTGCCGGATCTGTTTCCTGCACTGACCTGTGCTTGGTGCTTAGGGTAGTGAAACAAAGCAGCTGCTCTGTACCTCAGGTGGGGATGCACATTATAGTAAGATCCTGCAAACAAAAAGTTTGCCTCCTGTAGGGCACACTCCCTAGAGGCAGCACAGGGCAAGGACTCCCTAGTCTGGACTTAAGCCTTAAGATATATGATTCTATGCTCCAGCATGGTCAGAATAAAGTGGATCTGTGAGGAGCCAGTTGGAAAACAAACAAACAAAATCCCAATATGAAAGCTAAAATTGTTTTCCTCTCTTTGTAACACTAAGTGAAAAATTGTAAATCCATTTTTTGTGTCAGCATAGGTGTGTGCGTTCAATAATCCACTCCCTTTTCAACCAGATTAATCATTGTTTTCCACTGCAGAAGTAGTTGGCATGCGTAATATAAGAATAGAGATGGTCAAGCAGAGAGAGACAAAACTGGGCCCTCACGAAACCCAGCTTTAAGGAAAAAAAACAACATTCAGACAACCCATATAACTGTGAGCCAACAGGAACAACACATTTATTCAACCTCAAGACTCTTTTCCCAGGTGCCCCATTACTATCTTGTTTCCAGTTTAGTAGTAGCCACCCTGCAGATAATTTTGCATTCTGCAGGGATCAGCCATGTAACTTAATTTTGTTTGTTCTTCACTAGCTGTTAAGTCATTTAGCTTTAGCACTGTGATTCCAAGAAAGCATCAAAACATCGCAGAAGTGATGAGATATGAACAGTGCCCAAACTAGACATTGCCAATCTGCTATTTTAAAATAATTGCATGAGGGATACTGGCATTAAAAAGCAAGCTTTGAACTATTATTAAACAAACAGCTTAGCTCTTATATAATTCAAAAAGAGTCAAGAAAAACAAAGCAGAAGTGGAACCAAAAACTTTTCTGCCTTAGAATGCTTTACTGGGCCCTGTCATTGCAGCTTTATAGGAACAGTCCTTACAAGATGTTAGGATACTGTCTTAATGTTATCATAACATATATCTTAATATTATCATGTTTCATTTAGTGATGTCAAACATAAGGCTTGATAAGATGCCAAAATTAAAACCTTGAAGACTGAGCTATGGTCTTTAAGGTAGCATCAATTTTTTTATGAGTGGAATGCTGGATGGTCCACAGCAGTGTCTGAACATCCACATTTTCTACTCTGTGTCCTAGCTGGGTGTTTTGATGGGCAAATGCTGAATCTCAGACTGTGCAGAAGGAATTTTGAGAAGCACTTTGGCTTAAACTGAACATGGGTGCTGAGGGCTGAACAATTTTTCAGATCAGGCTTTCAGTTTGGTAGCCAGAATTAATGAACACTCTTGAAAATACAGGCTTAAATGATAAAAAGAACAAATGCAACCAACAGACAAAACTTTACTGTGCCACCTTGGATGCCTGTCTCAGATGGTAACTAGAGATGTCAAAGAAGTAAAAAATTTTTGCCCTCTCTTCTGGTATTGTGACCAAAGGCATCAGGGAGTTTAACCCATCATATGTATTCTTTTACATTGTCAACACACTGTGCAGCTGTAACAAATATTAAAGATGATGTGTATATTTGTGTATACATATGTGTATATATATAGGTTACATATGTAGCTGTAATATGCAGTAGTATAATAGTTTGTACATGTTTTTATAATTTATATATTTACATAGTTATACACATGTATATATCTGTGTATGTATGTGTACATATGTGTGTATATGTATGCTTGTGTATAGATGTGTATATATATGAAAATATATACACACATAGATTTTAATACCACTTTCACATATATGTAAAGTTGATAGGTTGTATTTCTTTGGGGAAAAAAAAAACCACAAACAAAAACAAAAACCCAAACACCACTACACAACTGGATTAGTTAACTCCAATGGAAAAAATAATCCTTTTCATGTCACTATAACATCAATTCCCAAACATTTCAACACCAATATACTTAAAAATATGAATTTGGTGTACATTTAAGGGCTCACTTCAGTGAAGGTAAAGTGCTTCCAATATGCAAAAATAAAATGTAAGATCTTAAATGAAGAAGAATTTATGCACACTCATTCTCCAGAAGGAAGTATAATATAGCCATCTTTGCACTGACTTTAAGACTTCACTTTTAACTAAAGTTCACAGTATGGTAATGAGCTGTTGATTTTTGTCTTCAGAAAATGTTTACATCCAGCAGAGAGGCTTTAGACATCTGGCATATGTAAGCATGGTAAAGGGTTATTGCCTAAGGGATAATAAATGAGGGGAAAAACATCCCTCCAAAATACACACAAAATAAGAGATGAGGTTGGTATCTTTTAGGTCAGAAATTGTACATTATCTCTTGTGGTTATCTTAAGTCCCCCTCATTAGAAAACACATCAAGAATTAGTTGTCTTAAAACAAGTAATACAATTAAGCAAATATTTTAATTAACTTTGTAGGAAAAATATATTGTGACTTTAAGTCTAATTCTCTATGCATATCAAGTTTCTACACACTTCAGTTAAAATCAACAAGATTTAATCCAGCTTGAAAACAATATACTGGGTGACCCTGGAAAACCAACAGAAACATATTTTAAAGCTTACTAAATAATTACAAAATGCCTCAGACACAGAATGCTACAGCACCATAAAATATATATAACCACTTTTTAGAACACTCCTATGTAATGAAATAGGACTTCCAGTATTTAGGTGAGTGGATCAATGTATTAGTCTTTCAAAAAAACGTGTGGTTTTGTATAACAGGATGCCATGCCCTGAGAGAAAGGGGAAAGTAGGAAGGGAGATCTCTAGAGGATACCCCAGTGCAAATCACTGTGAACCTAAGCACATTCTCATAGTAGTCATCTAGCCCTCCAAATCACAGTCCATCAGTCACCTGACTACTTGCAGTGGTTAACACAGGGCTGACATTAGTGACTTCTATCATTTATAGTTTAAAATCCAGTGATATATTATCAAGCATATCTTTTTACGGGGAGAATAAATATTCAGGCTTGATTGCAATGTTTTGTTTGCGTTGTTGTTTTGTTTTGTTTTGTCTTGTGGGGTTTTTTGGGCGGGGGAGGGTGTTTGGTTTTTTTTCACCTGGTAGGGCAGAGAGCAGCAGGGAGAGGAGATACAGGAAACAAGTTTGAACAGAGTGGAACATTTCATAGATTCATGAGCATCCTCGAAACCATCATTTCAAACCAACTTCTTTCCTCAAGGATTATACTGAAATATGTTAAAAGGGCACAGAGGAAAAAACTCTCACATTTTGAAGAAGAATATTTTAATGACTTAGTCATTATGAGAAAAAAAAAGTCACTGGAATTAAGTGTCATGAGTGGTGTCATATGTATTTAGCTTTAACTCAGTTAGTATCTTGTCTCACTCTAGCTCTATTATATAAACAGAGGAGAATCGGCAAATCCAAAAGCCATCAGGGCTGTCAGAGCAGTGATTACAGAAATGCTTTCCAGTATTGGATTCTGCTTGCTTTTGATAAAGGTCTCTCTCTATATATCTTTTAAAATGTATTCTACATTACAGACACATTTTCTTCAAAAGTACTGAAAAGGAGACCCCATTACCTTTCTGAAAGTTTGAGCTTCATGGCTAAATCTGAGGTCTGCAGTGACATTATTTGGGCTCTTTGGTTTTTTTTTTCTGTGGTATTACAACACACTGGTGTCACTGCAGGTAGAAAAAATGAATAGAAATTTTAGAAGCCCATCTTTGAAGTTGTTCTAGGCATCAGGACTTCACAATCAGCCAGGACAAAAGATCCTGCTATTTATGATGATCAGTAGCAAATATTATTACCAACAGGCATTGAAAAAATGAATTAAGAGACTGTGAAACAGACTTGCACTGACTGATGTGGAAAGTAAAGTATTCTACCAAACCAGACAGTAAAGGCAACATCAGTTGTACCTGTACTGGGGTACTGTGAAAGGCTTCTATATCCACATTAATCATTAACCTAAATAAGCCATTTCTAGGTTGAGAAAAGTAAGCTCCTTTTAATGTCTGTTTAGTTCTGACAGAAAAAGTTGATACGTGGAAACTTGTGAACTCTCAAGAAATGACACAGCTATCTCCTTTGGTTTCTCTAACTCCCAGGTGAGTTCCTGGTCTTCAGACCTGTTCTACAGATGGTCTTGATCAGGATCATTTGATCAGGATCATATGAACATTCTGATTTCCAAATGAAGAACTGGGGAAAACCAGTGCTGCTCAAGTGACATGCAAAAGTTCAAGTAAAAATTCTGAGGTTCGGAAAAATAAAGATTTTGTAACGGATGTGCCAGCCAACCTTAAACAGTAAGGGAAATCAAGTATAATTTGGTTGGCCTCTAGGCCAACCCATAACTTTTCTTTTCTATGGACAACTTCAAATACTTTTTTTCACAGGGCAGTGATGTCTTAAGAGGTGACCCTTTGTGCCAAACTCAGCTGTTCCTTGATAAATTTCAACTACTTCCAGGATGCTCTACTTTCTTCCCAACCATGCAAGAAGAAAAAATTTTTAGAAAACAAGTCACAGGTGGATAATACATAAACCCATAGGAATTGCCAGAATGTTAGAAAAGCAAGGGTTAACACCCCAGTAGAAGTCAAAGCTGATGGCTGTTTGCTATTCAAACTATGGACTTTAAGGGACTGGTAATGATTAGAGCCAGAGACTCTGGTTAGTAAAACTGGTCTGTAGAAAAGTGTGCCTTGTTTTCTCCCCCTCACTGTCTATGTAACAACTGGGAGGAAAACTGCAGAGATTTTCACTGCACAGAAGAGCGTTGCAGGCATTTTCTCCCTTTGAAAATTTCCAACCTAGCCAAGTAAGGATAAAAGTAGGTGGAATAAATATTGTGGTATATATGAAGACAAAAGAATGAAAGCTGAAAAGCACTGAGTAGGTTCTAGGCAGCAGGAGAAGGAAGTAAAAGGCAAGTGGAGCAAGACGTTGATACAATAAGTGGGATGCTTTTGAAGCAAACTTGCATTAGTAAGAGATACTTTAAAATGATGCTTTCTTATCTAATCTATTCTGGGCATAGAGTAGGGGTGCCCAATGATTGATGTGTGATGGGTTGACCCTGGCTAGACGCCAGGTGCCCACCAAAGCCGTTCTATCACTCCCTCCTCCTCAGCTGTACAGGGGAGAGAAAATATAACAAGGGGCTTGTGGGTCGAGATAAGGACAGGAGAGATCACTCACCAATTACCGTCAC
>JAVJGG010000048.1:4913680-4954283 GCA_035590195.1 Aviceda cuculoides
GGGGTGTAATCAGAAAACTTCATTAGGGTACATATGATCCCATCATCCAGACCGTTTTCGAAGGTATTAAACAGCGTTGGGCCCTATACTGATCCCTGGGGGACCCCACTTGTGACAGGTTGCCAGTCTGACAAGGTGCAGCCTGTCAACCAGTTCCCCACCCACTGCACAGACCACTTGTCTAGACTGTAACGCATCATTTTCCCTAAGAGGAGGCTGAGGGAAACCATATCGAAAGCCTTGGAGAAATCCAGGTAGACAATGTCCACCGCTCACCCCACATCAACCAAGCAGGTTACTTTGTTGTAGAAGGTGGTCGGGTTTGTCAAGCACGATTTGCCCTTGGTGAATCTGTGCTGGCTTTTCCCGATCATGTGCTTCATTTGACTTGTGATAGCCCCAAGGAGGATTCATTCCATAACTTTCCCAGGGACTGAAGTAAGACTGATGGACCTATAATTTCCTGGATCCTCCTTTAAGCTCTTCTTGTAGAATGAGGTGACATTAGCCTTCTTCCAGTCTTCTGGGGCATTTCCCAACCTCCATGACTTCTCGAAGATTATGGAGAGTGGCCTCGCAATGAAATCAGGCAGCTCTCTTAACATCCTTGGGTAGATAATGTCAGGGCCCATCAATTTGTAGAGATCGAGCTCCTATAATAGTTCACATACCAAAAATACTCATAAAAATATTTTTGTAATTAATTTCATATTAAATTGACAAAAAAAATTCTTAAACGTCCATAATTATTAGTTCAAGAAATGAAAATGCCTCCAAGCTTAAAAAAAAGCACATTTCTTTTAAAAAACACTTTTACTTCTATTTTATCTAGAAATGAATAGATCTAATAGTCAAATGCAGAAAAAAAGTAATTAAGGAAATTTTGCTATGATAGGTTTGCTTTTTCTTGTGTGAATGCAATAAAGAGTGCATTTTCTGAAGCTAGAGCAATACACGCCAGAAGCTTAAATAAGAGAAGCTGAGTGCTTCATATTTATCTGTGTTGTGGACAGGGATATCTAACAGAGATTGTTCTGAAGTGTGCGATATCCTCTTATTCTGCTGAGAATGAATGGTTCCTTTAGAACTGGATTTTCTCTGTCTCATTAAATTATGTGTTATTCTATGTTTAAAATTATTTTCAAGTGCACCTGTGCAGATTACGAGTTGTGCCAGCAGAAACACTAAATCAATATGCTTACATCAGGAAACACTGCAGCAGAGGTGCAGGTCCACGTGCAAAAAAACCCCTTGCAGTTGATACAGCTTCTTCTTTCATTTGGGAAACTGATATTAGCTCTACCCCCTCATGAATCCTTTTGCTGCTATAATCTCTGCCTTTACAAAAAGGGTTTTCTGGAATGATGACACTAGTATATCTATGCTGACAAATCTCTTCAAGACAACTTTCTGAGTAATCCTGCTGATACCAGCGAGACTGCTCACAGACTAAGTTGCTATCAAGCAGGTATACAGGCAAAAATCACTATAGAGGAACTAAGAATCAGCAGGAGAGGTGGTATAAAATGTTTCTTTTTGGAGCTAAGCAGAGTATTCACCCAACAAATGACATAGCCAAGTGACCAACTTAGAGGGAAATGAAACTGTCAGTGAAACAGACTGGAAAGCCTGCCAAAAAGCCAGATGCTGCTACTGAAAAACTACCTCCCACAAATTGGCATTGGTATCGTACAGAGCTGGCACTCAGTAGTACCTGCTTTGCTAAACCACAGTCTGTCTTGAACACATTATTTTACTACCCTTCCCTGTTATCAATAAATGGATAATATTATTCTCTTTTCACTTATTAAATTCTCCTTGGCAACTGTTCTTTTGACAAATGTAAGCAAAAAGAGAGTAAATGTGAACACAATATTTTTGATGGGATAAAGAAGGGTGATTTCTTTTAAAAATGCTGCACAGGGCATACGATCTCCAAACCTTGTTGTTTGCTTACTGGTGTAATTTATTTCCTCAATATTTTGACATTATCCAGGGATGACTGTTGGCACTAGAGTTGTCACTACTTGGAGAAAATGAGCAATTTAATGAATTTCTGTTCTCTGAGCCACTGACAATTAAGGTTACTGAGCCTGCTGGATGTGGAAAGGAAGTTTATGGGCATTTCCGGTGTATATAAAAGGAATAAATACCTTGCTGATGTGCTTTCTGAAGAAGAATGCCTATAGAAAGGACTTAAGAAGAAAGAAAAAAACAAACAAACAAACAAACAAATTCCTGGATTTGAAAGAACTCCTATATTTTATTAAGAAGGGAACTTCATTTCAAGAATTAACCTTTGCTTATGTGAAGCTAATTTTTATAGTCATTGTGAAGTTCTGTTGTATGAAACGGAACTCTTGCCCAGTGTGAGCTGGAGAACTGGTATGATGACTACAAAAGAAGAGACCAAAATATTGCTTATTTTGGACTGAATTGCATCCATAGAGGTATTTTATTGTCACACATCTACAACAGTAACATTGTATCAACGAATTTAGACACAGCTGCTTAAGAAGAGAGGTTCAACAGAATGAATGGAGACATTATTTCTCATGAATTGATGAAAATAGAATTTATATAACTAGACAGAGGTTTTCTGGTTTTTGTCTCAGAAGAAAGTTCTCAGTTGCTCTTAGTCAAAAAAAGACAGGATGCAAATGGAGACCATCATAAAATAGTTCCAACAGAATTTCTAAGAACAAAACTGTTGACATTTTGCCATTGCAAAGAAATGTGAATTACAGAAGAAAATGAAAGTGGCTGCTGCAAAAGCAAGGAAAGCACAATATTATCAGTAACCATTCATATAGATCAATTAATTGTGACAGCAAATTAAACACTGTTGCCTTGTGAGAACCATTCTTAACTCAAATGATACATAAAAGCTTTGTGTACTTCTAATAATGTGTTGCCCCTTATTTCTGGTGAAAAAAAAACCCCTCCTGAGTTACAGATTGAGTTGAAAAGAGTGTATATTTGCCCATTATCACTGATGTCTCAATCCACAGAAATGTTAGCATACTTTTGGTAATAGCTCATTGTTACATAATGGAAGGGGAATATCTGGTTCCTGCCTCATTATTTCCAATACAGCAGTGAGATTGCATTAAGAATATCTGAAACGTAAGAAATACATTGTAATCAAAGGGTTCAGACTTTGCCAGTATGTTTTAAATGAACTGAAGACACTTCATATATCAGGCATGCTCTGATATTTTCTGTGTTTCAGTGGATGATCACATGCACTCGATCACCGTGGGACTCGCTATTTCTGTTTAAAATCCCTCTGGGCAGAGTGTGTCAGGGAGCAGTGAAGGCAGGTGGCTCCATGAGGGAGGTGAGCTGGCAGCTGTGGGTGACGGCACGTCTAGCAGGGCAGGGACATCACGGAGGTGGGACGTGATCCCACAGCTCCTGAATAAGGGGAGCAGAGCATGACCGGTCCTGGGAACCAGGGTCAAACACAGCCCCAGGGTGGCCGGGCAGGGATGTGGGGACCAAGGTGGGGGTCTGGGTCAATGAGGACGTGGCTTCCAGACCCCACCCCATGTCACCACCACCCTGCAGCAGAGCTATCCCCCCCCTCCCACACCCTGTCGCTGGGAGCGGGAAATGTTACACGTAATTTGTCATTTGATCTTAGAGGTCATATAACAGTTCTCCATTATCTGCCAAAAGAGTCTGAAAATTGCAGGTTAGCTTTCATCTTTGCAAAACCGAACAAATTAAAGTCTTGAAGCATGTTCCTGAAGGTACTTCAGGAATACTATTTTGCCTTTTTCAAAGAGTGTTCTAGAAGTTTTCTCTACTCCACTCTTGGAATTAAGTGGGTAATTCTTGTATTTACTAATGTTTATGGGGTTCTCCATTAATTAAAAGATGTGTTTCAACAAAAGATTTGGTGGGTAATTAGGTGGTCATAAATTATATCTTCTCTAGAAACACATTTTGGCAAATCATAAAAGGAGAATATGCTATCATCATATGCTATGTTTCAGATGCCTAACTTCATATTTTGATTTCTATGAATAAAATTACTTTAACCAGATGGTCTCTAAACAAATTGGTCAACATGGACTTTTAAGAAAATGGTAAGACTTACTGAAAAATTAAACATGACATTGCTATATGATATGGAGTAGTTGTTACTGCAAGTGTAGATATCCTTTATGAGTCTTGTAATAGGAGATTATTTGAAATTTGATCTTAAAATTTTCCATTTCTGAACTTTCAAGAAATTGAGAGTATTATGTACACTCATATACCTAACACATTGTGGAAAAAATATTTTCTTTATGTAATTACATTCAGATAGAAATCTATTTTGATGTGAATTCACCAAATTCAAATAAAGTTATTGAAGGCATAAGTAGTATTACCAATTTAATTTAAAAGCAAGCATATATTCAAATGTACAAAATGCACTATAGCTGAAAATAAGTATCATTTTAAATAATAAACTCAAAACTAAGATAACTTTATTTTATATTTGAGGACTGTGAGAAATATGCAGAAGAGAAAAACAGCTGTTTTGCTAAGGTAAATGGTATTTTCTTAATGCATCCTCCAAGGAAATTGTTGTCTATTACTTTTAATGTAGATTCCTTTATTTCCATACAAGGTGGAAAATCACTGAATAGAGACGTGGAGGATGAAAAGAAGTATGCCACAAAAACTTCATTTTGAACATTGGCAAATGGTTTGTACTCCAGTGCAAAATGGATGATTACAGTTCTCCATTTCAATGTATTTATTGGAAAAATTATTCTGTAAAAACTCAAAAAGTGTTCACATACCATAGCCATATGGATGAAAAATCGAAAAAGGTTATACGTAACGCTCAGTTCTATTAAAAGTGTGATATTAAAGAAAGGTTTCTATTATAGCTGCTCTGGAATTTTCTGTTGAATTAATTTTCTCAAGAACAACATAATTTTCACATTATTATCATTTTCCAGAAGAGATCTTAATTTCTCTTAGGTGTCTTCATTTCCCATTGCAAATAAGGAAGTGAAATGTTTATCTTCTCATAACATCAACCTGTACCATGTTTTTTTAAAAAAAATCCTCAGTATTTATTCAAATCAATTTCACAAACATAAAACTGCATTTCCTCGTGGTTCATTGTCTTATGAAAATTGTTTTTCTGATTTTCCTTCTTTATATAGGCAGATCTTTGTCCCCTAGAAAGATTTTCCCTGATTTTTCTAATTAAGGTTATTTTGGAGGTATTTTCCCACATTTTTACTGAACTTAGTGCTAAATCCTCATGTATTATGGCAACCTGCAAGCTTGTCATTTTCTAGTGGTTCCTAGATGCTATGCCCACATAATTCCTCCTGCATGTTCTACACTGATAAGCACTTTCTCACCATGCGAGGGAGGTCAGCTAAGCAACGTACAGGAGGTAAAGAAGAGAATCAGTGCTTGGAGGACCAAAAGAAGGAAAATAAAACATACTTTTATATTTATCTGCTATGACACTTACTTCCCCAGTGGCAAGTGAGTAATTGGTGTGGACAAATAGCACATAAAATAGCTATTTAATCTTGTGTTACTCCTCCCCCAGTCATGGACCCTCTCCAAAACAGATAAGCTGTAAATTATCCACCATGAAAGTTGCATGAACATTAACTGGCAAAATAAGACTCTAGGACAAATTGTTTATTTGGACCAGAGATTCACACAAATTATAGCATAGAGACAGTTATCAGAAAAATATTTGTGTCATTGTTGCAGAGGAGGAGGTTTTGATCTAGAAAGAGATTGTTTTGCAGTTTGAAAAGTAGTTACCTGCAATATGACAGCAGATTGTGTCGATGATATTAATGGTATGAAACCCAGCACAAGAAAATTCAGAGGCTTGGGGAAAATGCACAGTAGATGTGGCTCAGTTTATTTAACTTAAATGAAAATGCTCCACTTATATTTTGCCAGACTTATTTACAATATAAAAATACGATGCAAATCAATAAGTACACTAATATGTATAGTTCAGTAAGCATGCACACACCTTCATTATTTAACAGATTAATATGTTAAATAGTTCTGAACATCCTTTACCCATGCAGACATATGTATGAATAATAAAACAGATGGTCAGTTCCTTCTTACATGCACACTGGACTGAATTTCTGAATGCAATGTCAACTCATAATTGAGTTGAAATTCTGTAACATTATTTTTTAAAGAAATCTGTCTTTTCCAATTATCATTTTCTGATTCAAATTACCAGGAAAGAGTAGATGCATCCCTGCAATTAAAAAAAGAAGATAGCCTGCTATTATTAAGATGGGAAATTTCCATTGATGGATAGAATGCAATTTGCAACATATATTGACCTACGGTTAAGTAAAATATTGTCCCATCATGCATGGTTTGTTTTCTTTTCCTCCAGGGCATCCTGCCCCCTGATTGTCAAGTATGTATTTTGGGGAAGACATACTTACAGATACTCATGGGCACTCCGCTTTTCCTTCTATGCAGACTGGGGTAGTGATGTCCTTGGGACTGAGATCTATGGGCAAGACACTCAAGGAGACAAGCTAACTCCTGTATTTTGCATTGCATGTGTGGTATGTCTACAGACCTAAACCATTATTTTTTCATTGTTGCGTGTTTCTCATTTCTTCATATCAGTCAAGGGTAAGTAGTCTATTTCACAGGGGGGTATAGGTTAATTACTGGCATAAGCATAGTTTCTACTGCACATGATGCAGAGTCACAGTGTCTGCTGTGCACTTGCATAAAACTGCAGTGGGCAACATGGGGGAAATGTAGTGTCATGTTGAAGTAATGGCCTGAAACAACAGGAGCACCTGCTTCCTCCTAGGTATCTCCTGGATATATTACTGTATACATCGACAGTGTCTTGCTGTAGCTGGTAACTGTCCACTTAATATCCACATAGTCAGTATGGGTCTGGTGACCACTGGTTCGGCTCAAATCAGTGGCCACAGTCTCGGCACCGCTTCCAAAATTAAATCAGTTCTTTATATAGGGTACCATTTATGTCCTATGGGTTGCCATCTGTCATCCATATATCATCAGCTGCAAATTTAGTTAATAAGTTACTTTGTCGATAAACTAGGTACTCAAACTTCAGTCATTATCAGAACAATGTGTGGAGTTTAAATGCTTATATTTGGGCAGTTCTTAGCTTGTATTACCTCACTATACCACTGATGTCTTACATGTAACTCTCTTGTTTTTTTATTAGACTGTATATGTCCAGCTCATTCTTATACCTAGCTGCTTGCAAAAATCCAAACAAGCACTGTCCCCCTGCAAGAGTTTTCACAGCTGTAATAGTTCACCTTTTAAAATCTACAAGCTTTCCTCTGGCCTCTAATGTAATGCTTATCTTACACACACTAGGACTTTTCAAAAAGGAATTTTAGTTTTTAAAAGAGGTATTGTCTTTAAGAATGGTCTAAGTGCTTGAATTGTTGCTACTACGGGAGTTATGCTGTTGAGATCAATGAAAAAAATAATTAAAATGGGAAAGGGGATATTGATCAGCAACAGGTTGTGCAACAGTAGCACTATAAATAAGACGAATCAAAAAGAGGGTTGGTTCCTCATTACTATCCTTGACTTAGTGAATGGGAACATTTATTTTGGGGTACAGTGTACACAAAATGGTGCAATGTAGATTTAGACAGGACAAGTCAGGAGATAATGCTTTGGATCAATCGAGCTGTACCTCCTAAGCTGCTGAGATTTTCTCATCATTTGATCCATCTGCCTGTCCAATATCTTATTGTCTTCATCCAAAAGCACAGAGTAGAAATTTTAATGTTCTGACATATTTTATATACCAAGTACTTTGTACATAATCCAAATGTACTAGTCCTGATTCAAACCTGCAGCAAGTACTATTAATAGTAATAAAACCTTCCCATACTTGCTTTAAACAAACAAATAGAGGTAAAGCTAAGAAACAGAAGGCCTGAGAACTTAAAAAAGAAAGAAGGAGAGTATAAAACAGATTTTACATAGGTTTTTTGTGTTTTGTTTTTTTTTTCTCTGTCCAGGAAGTAGAAAGTTCATACACTAGAAGTGGTTACAAAGATGGGACTATATGTGCCTACCAGTGGTGTGGAAAAGTAAAATAAAGAAATGAGACCAAAACAAGCAAGAGCAGAAAGTAAAAGATACAGTCCATTCTAACCAAGCTAGACTGTGAAAATAAATTAAAAAGAACTCTAATGCCCAAAACACATCATGGGAAATGATCCACCAGTTATGCACTTTCAGTCTCTTTCTCAGTTTCACATGTCTAGAAGCTATGCTGTCATGTATTCCTACTGTGTCAACATGTAAATGAAATCAAAAGCAACAGTAAAATCACTATGAAACTTAGTGGGGCTACTCTGTTAAGATCAGGCTCAATCTTTGGAGTTTTTTGATTTTTCTAGTATGTATCTTTTTGATGAGGAATGACTAGGGAAGAGTAAATATGTATTCTTTTAATCTGAAATATCACCATCTTTTTACTCAAGTATTTAAAATATTAAGGATATCTACCAATTTTTCACTCTCTACCATTTAGGGGTAGACATAGCTATAAAAATGACATGAGCTACACTATGCTTTTTGTTGTAAAATTGACAAAGATGCTGAAGAAAACCTGACTGCTTGCTGTGCTGGACCAAAACTACAAAGTAGCTTTCAGTTATCCCATCTTCTACTGTTGTGAACATGCAACGTGCAGCCAATCTTATTATTACTTATTGTTGTTATAGTTGCTATTACTACATAACACATGGACCAAAATTTAGAGTATTTCTGATTTTAAACCATAAATATTTATGGATTGACTACTTTTAGGTAAGACCACTAAGGTCAACCTTTTCTGGGGCTACATTTTTTTGTATCTTTGTATCAAGATGTGATAAGGTAGAAAGAAGAGGTCAAGGGAATTCAGCTTTCAAGAAGAGTAAAATTTCTTCATACAGAAGGATTGTGAGGATTCTAGCCAAGAAGAGGGTTTTTTTCAGCAAGGGGAAGCTGTACTGAAACCATAACTGAGGTAAAAACCTTCTGCAAAAGCTTGGATGGCTTCAAGGACAGTAATGAAGGAGCCCAACAGCAGTGAATACTCACCTTGCAAAGTCCACTGACAAAATTTTATGTTTAGGTAGAATTTTTTAAAGCAGCTGCTGCTGTCTGGTGTACCTCCTTCCCATACAATATTTACAAAGAAGTAACAATCTCTAGATGAGGAAGGAACTTTCTAGTTCCTCTTGTGAGACCTTTTGGTCTCATCACATTTGACAAGAAGGGTGATCAACTGCTGGGGTAAGTTAGGCTTAGGAAGGAATCAGACTATATTATCTCAGTGGTATCTCTCAGCCTTGAAGTCTTTGGCTCAAACAATACTTTCAGGCATTCAAGTCAAATTTTCAACAGAAGTATGTGCCCTAAATCTCTTGAATATTCAATAATATTTAAATTCCAAAGAATCTATACACTTTTTTTAAAAAAATAAAGGATTCTAGATTTTTAAGACAAAAAGCTGCTTTAGCATTAAAGCCATGGAAAGTCATTAGCACTAGAGAGCTTTTAAATATGCCAGTAACAGTTGACATCTGACTTAACTTTAATGTTTACAACACCCTTCTGAAGTTGGGGGGGTTTTTTCAGTCCACTGGGTGATACTGATGTTAATATTTGCAATAAAACAAGACAATTAACTACCAGCTTGAATTTTTTAAATTAAATGCTGCATGTTTTAAGGAAGTGCTGTGGTCCAGCAAACAGAAAAGGAAACTAAAGCTCTACCTGCTAGGGTGTCAATACTGTTAGTGGGTGCTGATCAGCTCACGTCATTTTGGGATGGAATCTGAATGCTCCTCATTTCCTTCCATGTCTTTTTTTTTTTAACATGGAAGAACGATAGATCAAGCCTATCATGACTACTATGGGCAATTATTGCGACAATTTCTACTGTTGACAACAAGCAGGAGGTAGATATATCCTGTGATCTGGAACAAGTCCTTTCTCTCTTTTCTAAAGTTGAGATAATAAGAAATATTTGCTTACTGTGTATGAGGAGGCTCAGTAACTATCTCTGCAGAAACAATTGTTTTTAAAGAAACTTCAAAAGCAAAATGTCCCGTTAAATTTTTATTTTGGTATACATCTATTGTGTTCACTCTGCTTTTGAAAGATTAAATGTTTATACCAACTTTGTCTCACATAAGCGTGTTTCTGGACAAAATATTACTGACTTTTAAATTATTGCCGATCACTTTACTGAGAGTAAGCAAGTCAATTTTATGTTGGTGTTAGTAAATGTTTATGACAATTTTGCATGACTGCTTCATATGACATAGTGTTTCTGCTTTTTCCATCATTACAGTGTATCAGAGAAATTTGGTCAGCAACAATTTCCTTGACAGTAATAGAAGAATGGCAGGACATCAGATAGGAGAATACTAATAGGCCACAGTATAGGAAACCTGTCAAAATAAGATTTCAGGTCAGGGCAAAAAAAAAAGTCTGGTGGCAGTTTCTGGAACAGACTGGCATAGCTTTCATATCAAAATGGATTACTTAACTTCTTGGCAGAATATTTCACTGAAAGCTGGAAAGCACACTCCTATATAAATCTAATATCAAGCTTATACTAGGGCTGTGAATGAGAGGAGTAGTTTCAAAAGAAGTTCCCAGGATCTTTGTGAAGGAAAGTAAGTTCAAAAAGAGGGTCTCCCATGTGTAGCATCAAATTCAGTGATTTTAATTCAGGCAAACTTCCAGTTACACTTCCCCTTCAAAAACCAGCAAAACTGGTCTGCTCAGCCGAGGATGTCCAGAAGAATGGGATTTGCTTTTCTTTAGAAACTTTAAGACTTAGGCAATTAATTTAGAAAATTTAAGACTTAGACAATTAATTCAGGAACTTTAAGACTTAAGCATTTAATTTAAACCATAAACACTAACTCTAGAAATGCTGTTTCTTTCTTGATAGGAAGGCATTAGAGAGAAAACACGGAAGACATGGATGTAAAATTGGAAGAAAGAGATCTTAAAGTTCTTAGTCTCACTAAGCTTCTGTCCTCAAGCAGCTGGGTCAGGATTTTGGTATTTTACTATACTTCTACGGTAATGTTACTTTTTCTTGTTTGCTCTCATCTCTTATCCCCCTGTTAAATAACATAGACTTACACATACTTTAACTCTGAAAGTTAATGGAGCATATTCAAGTAAAAATACTAAGGATCTAAAATCAAAATAAGTGAGGTAACTTGCAGTTTTAAGCTTCAAGTCTCAATCTTAAACCAGATTTGACTACTTCTTTTACAAGAATGATATGTACATATGTACTATTAGTTATTTTGGGCTTTATAATAATTGAGACTCTATCATCATCTCATACATTAAAATACTGAGAGATAAAGGAAAGTATTTCAGTTATCAGACCGGTTCTTTCCCACAGTTTTTAGTGTATTTCAATTTAAGATGTGATCATTTCACAAAGATGTAATGCATGTTGATGTAAGTCCCTGGGCATGGCCTCTTAGAGAAAGAAGCAGAAACCACAAAAACAGGCTTGAGTGGAGGTGTTACAGACACTTTGAGGAGGAAGGAAGGACAAGATTCTGCTCCTCAGAAATGCTCCAGTGCTGAACAGAGAAAAATAAATGCTCCAAACAAGGTGACTGTATTAAATATAAACATGGGAGCATAGAAGACAGCAGTTTATATAAGACTGGAAGATACATATTAGCACTTTAGACTTCTTTTTTTTTCCATTAACTGAACATGACTGCTTTACAACTCACTCCTGAATTTGGCCTGTCAGTGAAAGTAAATAACATGGAAGTGTTTAAGCTCACATAGAATTTCACTGGTGACTCCACATGCAGGGCTTAGTAATTGCTATAATACCAAAGCAACCCTCTCATATCACTTACTGAATGAAATATGCAGCTGGGATCCTTGATCTCACCAGGGACTATTTGCTCTTCAATTTTCCTCAGTCAGTCATCATAAATGACAGGAAGGTTAGTTATGCAACCAGTATGGTCTGGTAGATTAAAATGGATTATAGCCTAGATTTAGAAGTCACAAACTCTTGAGTTCTAATACTGACTTTTCTCTGGAAAACTCCAACAAAATTTGAAAGAAATGCACTTGCAGATGATTACCCTGAAAATATGTATTTTACTGGGAAATTATGATCCTTTTGTTGAACTTTGGAAGAGCCTACAACATTTCATTGCAGTGACATTGTTCTAAAGTTTAGAAGGTGATTATTTTGTATTAAATTACACTGGAGCCTAACCTAGTGGAGTAGCCAAATTATCAAAGGCTATACTCTCAGATGGCTTGACTAAAAATCCATTGAAGCCAAAAGGAGAACTCTGATTGCACTTTGAGATAGGTCTAATGCGTATCTCTCCAATAAGGATATTTATCATATTTGCATTCTATTAGAGAATGTTTATTAACAGACATACTGCATAGGCAAGTATTAAACTTTGAATTTCATTTTTCCCAGTATGCTGAACTATTCATTATTTTTGTTCCAGCAGCTGATCACCTTCCACTACTTTATACGTGCCCATATTATGAAATACTAAAGTTGTCCTAAAAATCACAAATATCACCACTTGGATTCCTCACTTTTTAGAGTTTTCCTCATGGAGGGGATCATCTTGGTTGCCTACAGTAGAAATCAAAGTGCTCCAATGAGCAAAGAAATTTGTGGAGTGCCCTGAGTGAAAGTTATTTCTTTCCAACATTTTAATCTGGTATTAATAAAAGATCAGAAATTACTACTATCCTGCAATTATTTCTTAAATTTGTGTATTCTTAAAGCTAGAATGAGAAGTTTGTTAAGCTACAGAGAGCTGAGCACATAGATGTTAGCCACGTATTGTTTGCATGAGAAATCTAACTGTTGTCTTTTCCCTGGTATGAATACTTTGATGATGGCCATGTAGTCAGCTTTAACCTCTAGAATCTAGGTTGCTGAAGGTCATTAGAATTTAATAAAGATTTATACCCCTCCTTCAGTAATTGCATTATTTCTAGGTCTGAACAACCTAAACATATGTTACAATTCAGTACTTCATTTCACAAGGCATTCTATCCTGGACATTAGAAAAAGGTTCTTCACTGAGAGAGTGGTCAGTCACTGGAATAGGGTCCGCAGGGATGTGATCATGGCACAAAGCCTATCAGAGTTCAAGGAGCGACTGGACAACGCTTTTTAGTCATATGGTTTAGTTTTAGGTAGTCCTGCGAGGAGCAGGGAGTTGGACTTGATGATCCTTACGGGTCCCTTCCAACTTGAGATATTCTATGATTCTACAAAAGACACTACATCTTGAAAATTTTGCTCAATGCTAGTCTTAACAATACTCCTTAATGTAGATCCATACAAACTGACTGGAAAGAGGAAAAAAAAAAAGAAAGAAAGAAAAAAAAGCAGATTAAAGGCTCTTTTGACACTCCTATTTAATACAGTTTTGTAATCTATACAAAATACAGTTTTCTTGCTGTTGGCTGTAGGTTTCTGTCTCCCATCTTCCAGGGTTTCTTATCCTATGGTGACTAAGACTGATAGGAGAATTAGGCAGAGGGGACATTAGAACACATGTAGGGTAGCCTAGGGCTGGAAAAAGTAAACTTCTAATTCTTTAATTTGGATGGAAATGACACCTCAGCTAAGCCAGGAGCAAAACTGGCTTGATGAATGGGAGCTGAACAAGCAGTTAGGTTTTTGTGTTTGTAATACACAATGGCTGTTTACAAAAGATGCCATTGATTTTTGTTTAGTATTTTTTTCTTAGTGCTGTAGGCTCTACTAAAGTCTTTGCAGGCCCTCATCATGATTCATTTTAAATACATTTTAAAAAAGGCCAGATTGAAGACTTCATACTTTTTTATTCTGCATGTGCTTTATTTTTTGTTTGACTGTGAGAATGCATACTATGGGCAACAAGAGATATGTCTTGCATTTCTACAAGAGACTAAATCCTTTTGTTTAAATCAATAGGGTAAATTCATTCTTCCATCCAACGTGTTTGCACTGGGGATGAATTTGACTCTGGCGTTTTGCAAATAAAACATAGCTGAAAATTAGGAATTGCTGCTGACTGTTCAATATCTAAAAAGCAGTACATTTTAATGTTATTTTGATTCATGTCTTTTTTTTTTTTCCCCAGCTTGTATGATCCAGAGCTTTAAAAAAAAAAGTAGTAATAAAAAAGATGCTATGCAAGGTTGTATTATTCCATTATAATAGTGCGGTAAACAGTTGGTTGCATAAAAAAATTGAGAAGGGATCAATAAAAATGAAAGCAACTGAACAGTGGTGGTTTAATTTGTTTGCTCTATGAATATGAAGGAAATCCACTAGCTATTTTTCACTTCAAGAACATAAACAGTAGAAAGAAGACAGCGTGATATGAATTTACAGGTATGTTGTTTTGGTGGGAAATTGGATATTCTGTTGAGTGATTGAACTATACATCTATGTCATTTTGTTTCACAGAGCTTCTTATATTAATTACGTTTGGTGCATTTTGGGAACACCATTATGTTTCTGATTTTTCCTACCGAATATGTTATTGATTGGCAAGTAGATTTTTCTACTTTTATTCACACTATTTAGTAGAACCTTGCTTTGTCGTCTTGTTGGAAACAACCAGTCAGTTTTCAAAATAAAATCGTTCTCAGTAATGTTGGCAGAGCTAGGGAGACCGAGACATACTCCTCTACTCTCCTGCAGAGCCTTTCTTTTAACACTGGGTTTTATCACAATCGAAGTAGCTGAGTGTTGACTAAACAAAACCTAGTACGGAGAGTTAAGATAGAATAATTTTAAATGATCTCTTTTAATAAAAATTAGATCTCTGCTAAGGTTTCAAAAAGTTACATTTTGTCGTTGGAGAAATTGGTTGAAATAGCTATTGTGCTCTTGCAGTTGATGTGATTGCCTCAAAATTTCCATCTTAGGCTGTTGTGTGAACCAAATGTATGCAGGTGCTTTACAATGAAAACAGGCTAAGCAAAGTTAGACAAAGGAGTAGCTCAGTCTCTTACTGTTTCTGCAGGGTTTTGCATTTCCCATTGATGAATGTAAACCTGTCATTCTCTCATACACTGTTTAATCATGCACAGCTACTCCTGTGAGGTAAAGTTGTAGAACGCTGCCAGTTGACTGATTTACTCAAATCTACAAAGAGATTAGTGGCCTTACTCTTTTTATGTATTTAAATCCTTTTTGTGCTACTTCCCCTGAAAGACTTGCTTAAAGTCATGGAGGAAATCAAAGCTGGGAACCGCTTCTGCATTTACTAAGTTAGCTCCACAACCTTTGAACAGGACTTCCCCTTTCCTCTGATCTGGAGGCTAATCTCCAGCTGAGAGAACCACCTATATTTGCATCACACGAGACTGAAGATCAAAGCATTAAAACACGTGCTTCTCCTTCAGAGCTGTGTTAACAGAATTCAAGTGCCTAACTAAAGTAATTCAAAAGGGTCGCTACTATTGATGGATACGATTTTGTCTGATAACTTGAACAAATAGCCATGGACACCTTGCTGAAGTAGCTATCAGTAGTAAATGGTATATGAAGGGATTGCCTTTTGTTCTGAAAATCTGTCATTGCCTCTAGATATTCAACAGGCAAGGTATGTCACAGCCAGCGAGGAGGCACTAGAGGCTTTCCTACTGCTGCCTCAGCAAAAGCACAAACCGAGAATGGCTGAAGATGTGTCTTTGTTGCGACCATAATTACTGTTAATGGGTACCCTGTGATGGGAGGGTAACATAAACATTCCCAATCCTGTTTAAAATCTGTTTCTTTCAAACCATGGCTTGGAAGCAACTGTGAGAAGATAGGCCTGAAAATAGGAAAGGATGACTTTCTCTGCTGCCTACTATGTCACCTGCATAAAGCAAAAACTTCCTTATGTACCTTTCCATTCTTTTTCTGTATTTGATGGAATACTACATCATTGCTAAACCTCTGCTACATAGGAGGTACAACCCCTGTGAAGGTTTTGAGTGCTACTTCTGGTGTGGTCCTTAATGCAGATGGTAGGAGTGTTGTATATTTTTTTTTTATTCACTAGATTAAAAAAAAATGGTCACATAAGCCACAGATAATCAGAGAAGCATATTATACACCATAATTTCTCATTAAGCAAGTCCATATGGCTCCACTTTTATTTTGCTTTTCTTCCAAAAAATAATTGTGACTAGAAATTTGTTTCTCCATTGGTGCTGTTTGTTAATTCATAAGGCTGCTCACTGTGAACTGGACCAGTGTCAGATTTCTGTTTTTCAAAAACTGTTTTCCAGATTTCTTTAATCAAACACCACAAAATCCATCCATTTTTTCCTTGCTAATAGAGGCAATACCCTAACTGAAAACAGATATCTCCTGGGTACTTAGGGGTATACCATGATAGATTTTAATGTCTGTGTGATTTGTAAGGTAACATTCACTAAACTATTTTTTTTTAATACATTTTTTCAGTGTAATCTTATCTGTACTGACCATCTGTATATCCACTGTTAAAACGTGTTAAGCAGCAGGGGTGAAACCCTGTCTCTTTTGAATTGAGCGGCGAAATTCCCACTAAGTTAAGAAAAGCCGGGATCTCACTCTCCATATTCCTCTCTGTTGCCTTTGACGCCAGAGGAGTGTTTCTACCTGCAAAATAAATCTAGCACAGAGTGTAACAAATAGTGATGAGTTACGTGAGATTTAGGAATGTTTAACAATGGCCACCCTTATATGCTGAACAGGTACACTACTGCCTCAGCTTTTCTTAAGGCGTCGTGTGTGAGGAGATGGCTGCAGAGGTAGGCTGCACATCCTTTTCCGTTTGTCTGAGCTAGACGCTGTCCCAGTGGCAGTTGTTACTCTGTTTTTCTCTTGCTGTGTTGTTTCTACATCAAATGTTTATCAGCTGCGAATGGCCTATCCAGGGAAGCAACAGGGAGGATGAAAGGAAGCAGCGGAGGAGGCCAGTGGTAAGTATTGCATACTTCCGTTTTTTGATTTATGTATAAGAACACCTTCCCTTGATCTTCGTCTGTACTGGGTGAAAGTATGGTTTTAATTCTGCCCTTGAAACATTGAACAAGTAATTTTGTCAATACGCTGTTGCCGTCAAACATTTCATAGATACAGAGTCTGTATGCAGCTCTAAAAACTTTCTAATGACAATAAAATGACACATATTTTTGCTTTCATTATCCCTTTGCATTGTTCGGGTAAGAGTTATGGATTTTTTTATAAGTCTGCATTTCATTTCTGTTTCTACTCAGGTAAAGCTGATAATTCTACCACACAATAAAATACTGTATTGAATTGAATTTACTACGTAGTGATCTGCCTCAGATCAGTTTTGAACAAAAGTTTATCCATATATCTTGAAAGATTATCCTAGTCTCAAACTCAGTTCATCTACCTGGAAATTTTGTTGCTTTTTTCCTTCTCTTTCTTCACCCAGAAATAAATGTACATAACTAGAATTTTTGCAATATTTTTAGAAAATGTGTTTTCTGTGAGATAAATGTAGTAAAAGTGCTATTAGTAATACTTTATTGTTAATTCTTTTTATATAAAAATTATTTTATTGTCATAAATAATAAGTAAACTATTTTAATTGTTATTGCAAGTGTTATTGCTATTGTAATTGTTATTGTTATTGAGATGGGGAGGAATAAAAGAGAGGATGCTCCAAGTCTTTTTTCTGTATACAATTTTTAAGTCTGACTTTCTGTGGCTGTTTTCCAACAGACATTTGATACTCAATCTCCAAGTGCAAACCAGCAATGAGTGGCGCCCCTCAAGGGTCCATACTGGGACCAATACTATTGGACTAGTATCTTATCAGTGACATACACAGTGGGATTGAATATGCCCTCAGCAAGTTTAGAGATGACGCCAAGTAACTGATATGTTAAACAGGTGTCATTCAGAGGGACCTTGAGAGGTTTGAGGAGTGGCCCATGCAAACTTCATGAAGTTCAGCAAGGCCAAGTCCAAGGTCCTGCACCTGCCTTGGGGCAAACCCCGGTATCAGTACAGACTGAGTGATGAATGGATTAAGAGCAGCCCTCCAGAAAAGGACTTGGGGATACTGGTGGATGAAAAATTGGACATGAGCTGGCAGTGTGCAGTTGCAGCCCAGAAAGGCAACCGTATCCAGGGCTGCATCAAAAGCAGCGTGGACAGCAGGTCGAGGGAGGTGATTCTTCCCCTCTGCTCTGCTCTGGTGAGCCTCCACCTGGATAACTGTATTCAGCTCTGGGGTTCCCAGTACAAGTAAGACATGGACCTGCTGGAGTGGGTCCAGAGGAGGGCCACAGAAATTATCAGAGGGCTGGAACACCTCTCCTGTGAGGACAGGATGAGAGAGTTGGGGTTGCTCAGTCTGGAGAAGAGAAGGCTTGTGGAAGACCTGATTGCTGCCTTTCAGTATTTGAAGGGGGTTTATAAGGAAAATGGGGAGGAACTTTTTACCAGGGCAAGGGGTAATGGTTTCAAAATGGGGGTAAATTTAGACTGGATATAAGGAAGAAATCCTTCACTGTGAGGGTGGTGAGGTGCTGGGAGAGGTTGCCCAGAGAGGCTGTGGATGCCCCATCCCTGGAATTGTTCAAGGCCAGGTTGGATGGGGCTTTGAGCAACCTGGTCTAGGGGAAGGTGTCCCTGCCCACGGCAGGAGGGTTGGAACTGGGTGATCTTTAAAGGTCTCTTCCAACCCAAACCATTCTGGGATGCTATGATTCTGACAAAGTCTTAATCTAGTGTTTAAATGAATCATCCTGCCAGTCACATTTCTGTAAACCTGAGGAGTAAAATGAATCAGTTAAAATAAACAAACAAGCAAACAAACAAAAAAACCCCTAAACAACAAAAAAAGTGTAAATGGCCAAAGCAAGTTTTAGATACTAAAAATTATAATTCTTTCTTTCCTGTTTTACAGCAAACATAGGAAAGAACATAGGACATAGACGTTATAATTTATCCCACATGTACATAAACTGTGTACTAAATGTGATCTTCTGAGCTCAAACTAATCTTGGCTTTTTCAGTCTTTTAAGTATTTTATTTCATGATTATTTAATTATTTTATTGTGTACAACTAGATGTAAATGTAACAGTTTCGTGCTTGGTGCAACTTGTATAACTGAATCCCAGGGCATTGTTGGGAACAGTTCAAAATAACTGGGCATTGAGTCCTGTTAAAGTACATTCCCCAATATTCTCTAGCTTAAAGAAGACAGAACAATCCCTTTAGGTTCAGTAACAGAACAGGAACCGGAACCTTTTTCTAACTTGATGTTGCTAAGGACTATGCCATGGCTCTCCTAGGTGCTGGCATCCTGTGGCCTGTGCTGATGGTGTGCTACAGTGAGTGCCTACGTAACCTTAGAAGGACCAAAAAAATATACTTTGCTAGTCCCCCAGAAAATCCTTCCGAACTCCAGCAAGTGGTGTCCTTGCACTGAAAAGATGGCTAGATTTTTCTCCTATGAACTTATCCAGGGGACTTAACTGAAAGTGGAATTAACCTGTCTTACCTGAAAAGGAAAGTAATAATTCTGGATTTTTGCAGAATGAATATAATTGAACTGTGTTCAGACTCTCAAAATTTTGTTAAGAGAAATAAATTATTTTCCTTAGAATTGTCATCTACAAGCATTAAGGTTATGAACTGATTTAGCAGATTAAAATACTTTGCCCTAATATTACTTGATCTGAAGGACTCTTAAGAGTCTGTGAGAGGAAAACTGCAGTACTAAAGGATCTGACATGTGGGAACTGGTTTCTCTTTTAAGTGATGCTTACTTGTGGTATTATTTACATTTCTGTTCTAAAGTTACTGGGTTTTTTTTGGGGGGGGGATGTCTTTCCTGATTGTTTAGGATTTATAAATCAATATACAAGATGATTTTATGTTACATTTGATCTTCACATGTGAGGGAGAAATTAATTCGTGAAATAGGATACCATACTGAGAATGCTATATGCATGCATTGCAATGTGAGCACTTTTTGGAAAACCAATTTTTGGTTCTCAGGTTCCATTTAGTCCTACTTTTATTGCAAAATGAATGCAATCTGAATTCAGATACAAAAGTGATATGGAGTAATGAGAAAGGTCCATGTCTTAATAAAGACTGTATCAAACATCCATTTGCATAATTGTTCCATAAAATACGTTTTACACATTTAATCTATAAAGAAACAGGGAATTGAGTTTAGTTTCTAGTTGCAATGATCTTTCAGGAATAAAATCTGGAGACTCCTAAAATAAGAAAAAAGTGAGGAAAAAAGAAAATCAGCAAAGCACCTTATCTTTCCAGTCACTGTCAAATTGAGGTGGATGGCGTTTGAGAAATTAAAGTGAAACACAGTGAAGACCCACTCTCTCCATCCTTGGCTATGAAGTGTGCCTTTGTGCACTGCAGTCACATCCCTCTAGCATCTTGGAATGGAGCCCCCGATGGAGACAGAGCCAGAAGACATGTAAATCACAGGAAAGAGACAAGTTTGTAATTACCTTCTGAAAGTGATTATCTCAGTTATTCAGAAAAATCACTTGCTACTCCTGCTTTGTGATGAGAGGTGAACAGTGATATCTGAGTAAGTGGAAAAGCCTCTCTGGAAAAACTGGAAAACATAAGAGACCTCTCAGCAAGCTCTCAGCAAACTTCTGTGGATGACAACAATGAAGTCTACCTGGATTTTCAAAAAGCTTTTAACAAGGTCTCTCATCAAAGGGACCAGTACTGTAGATTTTACTATGGCATAGTCCCCACATGAATTGGATAAAACTTCACTAATTAAATCATGTACCTTGCATCTTTGATTTCTTGCTATATATCTGAGGCAATCTATAGTTGGATGTTATTTCATATTGTAGGCAGAGGACATTGAAGTTTATTTAATTTCATCTGAAAGCAGGTGAAATACTTAAGGACTTTTTTGAGGAAACAGAGGTATATCTACTCTTCTTTTGGATTGAGTTTTCATTCACTTCGAGTCTAGTAAAAACTATAAATCAGAAAGTTTGCAAGGGTGATGATTGCACTACGTGTTTGGAGCTTTATATCTCTGTGAAATGCTAAAATATGTAGTCAAAAATAGCATAGTGAGAAAAGCACAGAAGGTTTGGTGTAGTGAAACTTTGTTCAGAGTGTGGGTGGTTCTGTAGAACTAAAAGATATAGTTAGGAGATCACTGTAAAAGAGCTTTATGGTAGTGGGACTGAGGTGAAACCAAAAGAATAATTCATGGCAGAAGAAATAAAACCAGATATACCCTAAAGACTGATGGGAATATTTCTACTGCATCCTGGACAGAGAATAAAATGGAAAGAGCTATGGGCAGGAATTCTGTATTGACAGGTTTATTTGCATATTCTTCAGAAAAGAATTATCAGCAGTGCCTAGTGGATGGCTGTAGCCTTCAGCTGTTCACCAGCACAACTCTACAGTGTTTATTTGCTACTCTTTGTAGCATACTTTTGTTCAAATAAGAAATGCCAGGTAAGATCCTATAGTATCGTTATAAATATTGAGAACATCACTAAAAATCACATTTTACAGATGAAAAAAAGATATTCATTTTAAACAATTTGCATAACACAAACATAAATGTCTATGTACATCATACCAGGAACTTCATTAGTTCATAAATGAGCTGTAAAATAAAAAACCTCTAACATTCACAAGAAGAAGAAGAAGAAAGGGCATTTTAAACCAGATAACAACTCAACTAATATGAATGGCATACTACTTTATATCAGCTTAAGGTTTAGTCAATGTTTCAATCATAACCTTAAAAATCTTTGTAGTGATAAGAATTTGAGCCAAATGAGAGTTTGAGTCAAAATAGGATAATCACATAACAAAACTTTCTGCAAAACAGAGACAAAGTCTTGTGTAAGGCTTCTTTGTATAAAATCTGCAAAATCCTGTGAAACCTTGGTTTCATCCAAAATAAAATTAGCATGACTGTTGTAGTAGGTGTTTCAGTGTGAAGAATAACCCTGAGGAATAGATGAATATTTGTGAATTAGAGTAGACAGTGAGTTTGTTTGGCATGTGTAATAGTTCAGATGTGTGATGGTACTTTTGACTGATCTTTGGCTCTGACATCTGCATCATCTGCATTCCACAGACAGACACATATTGCACTGTTGGTCTTTTTTACTTTATGAAGTTATTGAGATGTTTTTATTGTGTTTGACAGATAGAATATATCATTTTTAGAACAAAGTTAAATTTGGAGTGACTTGCGTAACTTTTCAATAGCTAGCAAGCCTAATTCTTAAGTTCAAAGAATGAAACATCCAGAGACTTACTTTATTAAAAATACAATAAATAAAAAGAAACACCCCCTGAGACAATTCAAATGTCCATTGAAATTAAAGTGCATGGTCTGATGTTCCATGACTGAGAAAATAAAAAGCTGAAGTCTGAATAATATCAACTCTCGCTGGTAAACTTGGAAGTGAGAAGTATTTTAATGCCTGAAAGTCCCCACTTTATTTCCTGCAATAATGTATTTGACTTATTGATGGGTGAAAGGATTTATACTATTTATTGAGGTTCTACAGAGTCTTACTCCTCTCTGATCTGCATCACTACATCCTCGTGAAGTAAAAGAATAAGATGTGCCACTCACTCAGACTTCATCTTGGGTTTTTTTGTTGTTGTTGGGGTTTGTTTGGTTGGGGGTTTTTTTCCAATTTAATGCAAATGTTAAAAACTTTCAAGGTTTTGGGAATATTGGCAAATGAGACAATGGTACAAATTGAATGGAACAATATGTTTAGAAACCATAGTTCAGCTGATTAATTCATCTGTGTTATATAAAAACCATAACCTACTGATTTTTTCAGAAATTATAAACAAATGTATTTTTTAATTAAATCAATATTACAAAAGCAAAATCAGTACTGGTAGTAGTACTTTGTGAAAACAGTCAAGAAAGAGATATTATTCTTTAACTGAGAGGAAAAATTTCTCTCCAAAGGCAAAATAGTAACAATGTCTGAAATAAGCATCATCTATATGAAACCATTTGGAAATAAAAGTTTGTTGTTAAATGTGTTAAAATATCAGTTGGAAAAAGCAAAACTTATTTGTAGCAGAGTTAGAGTAAGAATCTATACATCTGTGTCTCAGGTTACAATAGACTGCAGTGTACAACGAAGAGGTAAAAATATTTTAACACATAAAACTGTGACATCCTTCCTGATACTTTCTGAGTTAAGGGCTCCTCAAAATCCTCAGTGCTTTGAGTTCTTCCAGAAGAGCTGTATGTAGTTCAGACATTTCTGCAGGCTTTCCTGGCTCCCAGCTTCCTACTCTTAACTGGGGGGAAAGGCTGTGTCCTGCCAGCTGTGGTCTAAGTGTAATATGTGGACCTCCCTGGGATCCTTGAGAGCTTGGTGCCTCCGTGCCTTAGGAATCTTCACCCACTGCTGCAACAGAGCACAGCAGCTCTTCCAGCAGCACATGGAATACCTGCTGGCAGACTAGGAAGAAGAAAGGCTGTTGTTGCCCGATGAAATCCAGAAAGTAAGCAGAGAAAATGAACTATGACCAGGACATCAGCTTTCCCAAGGCACAGCTATGGAACATTTAATGACTGTGAGCGGTCAAGACCTCAATTATACACATCTTGCGAGAAAAGAATAAAGTCCATTCAACAGCACGTTTCCTTTTAACGCCACGCTCTGGAAGTTCACCAGTACTGACAAAAAGAAAAATGTCACCTACCAAATCACAAACACTAGCAGTGCCTGATGTTTTCCTAAAGAGTTTTAATTTACCTGAAGTATAGATCAGATCCAAACTAATTTTAGCTTGTGAAATCTGAAAAGGTCTGATAACTGTAATAGGTCAGAAGATGGAAATAGTCTTTGTTATCCACAATTCATTGCTAAAATTATTTTAGAGAGTAAAAAAGAGGATTTGTAACTCCAAGTAAGATAAATAATACTCAATCACTCCCAAATGGCAGAATTTAGTCTTCTTAGGATTTGCTTTACAGCCAATCTTACCTTAAAAATATATGTATTTTGAAACCTGGTATTAGGAGGTGGTACAAGTTACTTTCCTGTAATAGCACAACTTTTCTTTAGACAAGATAGAGAAAAAAAGAAATCTTTTGTGCAGAGTATGTCAACTATTAATTTTATGCATGTGAGGTTTTTTTCAGTAGGATTAAGCCCGTCTTTTATTGTTTTACTGAACTGGGCTAGAGGCAGCTTCTTACAGAGAGTATAATTCAGATATGTCAGAAGTATTTGTTATATTTTATATGCCATATTTCTGTAAGCATTTTAACTAATATCTTGACTTTTGTTTACATGGCTCAAAGGTTTAATTAATACAGGAAAGTTAATCTGGATTTGCACAAAAAGCGTGAATGTCAAGCAACAAGAAAATACTCATGTATTTGTTTGCTTGCTTACTTGTTTGCTTTTCTTCTCACTTTCTTTCTCTTGTTAATTTTTTGTGTTAAATTATTTGTGAATGATTTTTTTTTTTAATATTACAACTACATGAATTTTTATTCCTCTGTTTACCCATAATGAGACTGGAATTAAAGGACTACGTACACATAGTTTTTTACTTAACTGTCATTATAAAGGTCAATAAATATCTTTCATGCCCTTTCAAAATGATCAATAAACTACTAAAAGCCAAGAGATGGGGCAAGGTTAAGACATATCAAAAGAGTCTCAGTCATGTATATGAAATCACTGAGGTCTGACGCCCCCCTAAAGTCCAAGAACTCTCAGGTCAGTTCTCTGTGGAAGTGTGATTAGATCTACTGTAGGTCTATAACATATCTATATGCTGTATGGTATTTTGTATTGTCCAAAATTTATGAAAAATATGTTGCAATCAAGAGAAGCCTTAATGGAGATTTGCAAATCAGTGACCTGTGTAAGTCCTTATTTGAAAGAACTCACACATTTGACATGATACCAACAATGATGTGAAGAAATATAATTTGGATGCACTTTTCTAACCTTCTGAAAAAAAATGTACAAATCGGTACTGGCTTTACAACTACATCACACCCCACAAACTAAGCACTGTAAAAGTTATGAGGGCTTCTCTGACCTGGGAAATAAAGCATCAAGGTTAAGAGTGAGGATGTCATCTTCTGACTCCCAGACTGATACCCTTCTCAGTGAAAAAGACCTTCTAGATGTTCATGCCTAAATGGAGCCACAGGAGAGGCACACAGAGTTTGCCTTTTCTACCACACTTAAGTGCCACCTTTTGATTCATAGTAGCTGAAACATTCACAGCTCAGTCTTGGGTCTAATTTGACTTCAGCTTTCTAACAGTGCTGCTGAATCACATCACCATGACTAATTAACAGCTATCTACAGACCTGTTGAAAACTGTACTATAGATTACTCTAGGAAATGAATGGATTATACTTGTAAGTATTTATTGATAAGAAAAATTACTCTCAGCCTTCTGAACTGTTAGCGATTTTTTTTTTTCCCTTAAGACTGTAATTTGCCACTTTGGAATCAGAGAAAAGATTTTCTGTGGGGCAAAGGGAAACAGGCATTTTCCAAATGTACTCTTAAATCAGTGAAAGTTGATAGTCTGAACACAAAGATATTTGCCTTCCCAGCAACAAAGGGTTTTTTAAAAACAGCTTACGAAAAAACCCAGAGAATTTCTTTAGCTCACATTTTTAATGTCATTCGCCCTGACATGATCTGGTTTTGAAGATTTCTGGCTTTGTTTTGTGGCATTTGCAGGGTCAGCACTGTGATCCACACAGGAGCTGGTGCTAGTGTCAGAAGTGGAGAGACAGTGGGACTTTTCAACAGTGAAGAACAGCACCTTAGACCTAAAAGTTATTGGTAAGTCCACATTCAAGTGAACGTGCCTTGGTAGGTCCCTGTCTCTCTTCTCTGAACCTTCTTGTCTGCGAGCATCAAAACAACCCAGTCAAGTATCACAAGTTATTGCACACTTATTATATCCTGCTTCTTGAAGTCAGTTTTATTGCTTTTCTAAATACTCATTTTCCATGAACAACAACAAGATTTGTTTGTGACAATCCTGACATCCTCAACACTTTATGCAAGAGAAGGGTAATGCGGTGAATGAATCTGAACTGAAATCCTCTTCTTGACTCCTTTGCTCAGTTAAAGTAGAGAACAGAGAACAAATTTGCATTAAGCATAGTCTCTTTCAGAAGAAGAAATGAGCACTTGGAATTTGAAAACTGTCAAAAGAGTATTTTGTTGAAAGGGAAGCCTTTTGATTTTGGCATGTTTCGCTAATGGTTTTTACTGACAAAGTTTTTTCCTGAGCATCCATTTTCTATTTTTGAATATCTTGTTACCTGGGTTTTAAATCTTGCATATTGTCCTTTTCCCTGAAGAGAGAGATTTGGCTCTGCTGTTAAATTTTACACCTCAGCAATAATAAAATATCAAAGAAGCTATTTCATGGCCTTTTAGCAATGTAGATGGATGGATTCAGATCAGAGAAATGTATTTGGTCATAGAACTCATCTAACATATGCCCTTAGTTAATTGATGATAGCACTATTAAATACAAAATACAGGACTGGAAATTGGTGTTATACTTTAATGCCAGTTATGAGGCTTTTTTTTTTTTTCAGGTCATTGAAACATTTAAAAGATGCTGAAGTTTAAACCACTGGTGGCCATAGTTAATAGGAAAGACTTGAATAAGAGATGGTGGGATGAACCACAAGTGCAAAGCATGAATAACTTGATAATCCCTTTGAGACAGGATATTACTCTAAACATGCCTGGTCTTGATTTATTGTAGTATGTATTACATTTTTTTTTGCATCCTTTTTTGTGTGTGTCTGTGATAACTTTTATACTCAGTATTCTGGGTTCTAGAGGGGAACCAGAAAAGTTGTTGAAATAAATGTATTTGTCACAATTAATCTGTTGTCTTTTTGACACTCTTCTTTCAATACTTTGTGACCAGGTTTTGTGAATCAATACATCAACATGACTCAAAAGTTAAAACTTACTGCTCTGATCACTTGACTGAAATGACAAAATTAAGGTTAACGTTGGTAACATTAGATCTAGGATCCAAGCTCCTTAGTGCAGGTTTCCCAGAGAAATCATATTCTCACCTACAGAAATACAGTAAAGTCCATCATGAAGAGACTTGAAATTATTAACATTCACACTTCAGCTTTCCAAAATGTATGCAGTGGAATTTTAAAGAGGAAATTAAGAATTCATTTATTTTATGTGTTACCTTTGAAGTATTAGGACATCAGCATAGATAAATGTTCTACTTTTATGGAAGTATGTTGATTTATTTTTTTTATATATATATTAAGCATGGTAATAAATAATAGCATAAATAAAACAACCTAGAATTGCCCTATCTCTGACATCTTCATAACAACATGCTTGCCAATCCTACTTGTTTTTCCCTCCTAACACCTTCTAACAAAAATATTATGTATTGATTTCTTTTGGAACAATGCCTAGTAATTTCACCTTTGAGGAACTGACAACTTCTAAATGAAAACATATTTCACTGCAGAAGTACATAGGTCTTCACAGCAGGTAAAATGTAATTTAAAGTACACTATTTGTAAGGTAGCATTCTTCATGTGAGTGAATGAAAATGCCACAGGCACACTGCATAGTTCTCTTTGAGGTTCAGCTAGTGAAGTTAAGCTGACCTCTTCATTCTGTGTTCAGGAGCAATGTTTTGTGGAGTTGCAAAATTCCTTGGTAAAGCAGGAAAGAACAGTTAAAAGTGCAATGTTAATAAAGGCCAGTAGTCCTCTGGGCTTCACAAAAAATAATTGATGACACCTTAGCTTTTAACAGTTTCTCATCAAATGCAGTTAGATTGCTTAGGTGTTAAGCAGGTTCCCTCACATGATGATTGCTATATTTGAAACCTGGTAGAACCAGGGTGTATTACAAACAAGTGCTAGATATATGAGAAAGAAGGAGGATAAACAAGAAAACTAAGACATTCTCATGGCATTTTTGCTGCCTTACAGCAATTTGTAAATAGATTTGTGTTTACAGTTTCTTTCTTTTTAAAATTAATTACTCTTATGACTGACCACAGTTGAAGATATGAAATAATCTTTTATTCTTTAGGATTCATGAGTTAAGAGCCCAGCATGAGGTAAAAAAGGAGCAAATCGACACATCTGTGATTAATATTATGTACCATATTGCTCCCACACAGAAAATCAAAAGCTTTCTGACCTTTGTTGCAAATAAAGAGTATATGACTTGGGTTACAGACTGGACAACCAGGACAACAAATCAGCAGACAAGACACACAAAGTGGATCTTTAAATGCAACAGTATGGAAAGACATAGGTCATTAACTTGCAAAGAAAATTTTCTGTTCATTAAAAACTTTAGTAAGATCTTTACTTTCAAATGTGTTGTTACCAAACTTATAATGCCTTGAAAAATATCAATTTCCACAGTTTGAGAATTTATCCTTTTAAAAGAGAATAAAATGGACACAGGGTATATATAGCATTCAAAATGAAGGGTAGTGTTGCAGTATTTTGGCCTTTACTTCTAGGTTTATGACAGAGAATCTTTATGTTCGGATCCTGTGCCATTTTGACAATGGAAGGGTGTAGTTAATCTTCAATATACTTTCTTTACCTCCAGTCATGTCTCAAAGTCAATGTTTGTTACTAAAAATTTTGCTATGGGGACACCATATATATGGAACCAAGAATTCACCACTAGTCTAAATTGTCTAATGACCACAGGAAAGCCTCAGTATTAACACAGTTTAAATGGTTATACAAAAACTTCTAGCCACTCCTTCTCTCTGGTGGGATGCTCACCCTCCCACATCTTTCGACTGATAATTTCTCTCTCTTTCAAGAGTGAGAGGCAGTATTGTGCCAAGTTATCAGCATCCTCACTATCTCCCTCTGAGAAGTTGATGATGTTTGTCATGAGTTTTTCTTCTTCTCCGTCTTGGGTCTGCTTTGGGCTATTTTTATATGTGTGAGAGGTTTTTGGGTTTTGGTTTGGTTTGGTTTTGGTTTTGGTTTTCTTCTTTTTCTCACAGCACCAGCTTCCTTCTCAGTGGTTCCCAGCTGAAGCCAGAGAGTGGCACAGTGGCCTCCCCCAGCCCCAGCTCCCCTCGAGGGCTGCCCTTTGTCACCCACTGAGTCCCAGGCCCAGTCAGGCCTGTGCCACCTCAAGGATCCTGGGGCTTAACCTAAAAGAGGAAAGCCCACAGGCATTGCTCCTTTCGGCAGTTAGCACTCTCAAAGCCAGCTGAAACGAGATCAGTCTCAGGCAAGGCCAATGAAGCCCAGAGACCCAGCACTGAGATATCAATACAGAGCTTGTGGCCTTTGGCTACTGATGGCACAATCATGTCTACCGGCCTGCTTAAGGCCCTTTGTAATTAATCTACTACAGTTTAGATTTTATCAAGACTTTGTTGTGTCCTCCTGTAGAACAAAGTTTGCATGTGAAATGTGAAACTCTCCATACTATGAAATTCCACAAATCCTTGCTTGTTTATATTTTAGCAAACTGCAAAGCAAATAGATCTTTTGACAGATGTGCTCTTTTAATTAACTGTTTCTTGATTTATTTTATGCATTTTTAAACATAAAATTGTAACTTAGTTCACAGGCATGTAAAACCGCCCAAGTAATAAGGAAATAACTCTGAGTCAGTTTCTCTGTCTACCACTTAGAAGTGTTGTCTAGACCCATATTTCAAGCTTTTGGATGGTTCATTCAATCATTTCAAGCTTTACATTTCTGTATTTCTTATTCTTGACAAGTTTTTGAATAACAGAAAAGGAATCAACTTCTCAGCTAAATAAGACAATTGAACACTTGGTTTGAGGATTTCAGAAATCAAAAGAATAAATACCCAAGTTAGTCAGTAGTTTCAGAAACGGTAGACAGGGAGAAATCTTTGCTTTGCAACTGGTACCAAATGAATTTTAAAAAGCATTGTAAGCACATTACTTTTTGTGTCAGTCCAGATCTATGTCTGTGCCAAAGGTTCACTGCTGCTGTTTCGCAGAAAGCAGAATCCTGTGGATCCCAATTACAGGCTTTTTCCGTAGGCTAACATAACAGAAGCTGAAAATTGGTAGTCACCCACTTTATCTCTGCTTTGAATCTTGTCTTTGAACTACAGTAAAAAAGGCCATTTTCTGTCATTATTTCTTAACAAGTGTCTGCAGAGTGTAGGAAATTTTTGAAGACAAGTCAGTTTCCTGTAGAGTTAAACAGAATTATTCAGCTGCAGAGGCTGTACTGTGAATATAGATATACACACTTTTCCTTGGTGCAGCTTGGTGAGGAATGACTTAAACTCAAAGCCTACTAACCTCATACTGTCTTGACAAGTACTGTGGGTTTCCTACTGTTGCTTAAATTAATTAGAAGGAAAAGAAATTCATAAAAAATACGTTGAAGACAGCAAAATATTGAACCTTGGTGGATCTTCATCATCATAGCCATTTGGGTCCTTGCCAACATCTGAAAGACTAATAATCTTTCTCACAAATGCATTCAAGCTACAGTAATTTAGTACTGCTATGCATCTGTAACTTTTAATTATCTGTTTAATCAGGCTGTGAATAAACTAAAGTAGGTTAATTTAAAAAATCCTATTTGGAGCAAGTGTTTTGACTGGCTCTGAAACACAGCCAGCACCCAGTGAGATTATAGAAATGGGGAAAGATGGATATATTATCTGGAATTATGATATTAATTAGGATATCCCACAACATCACTTTGCATATTTCAGCAGACTGACTACTACTATTTTCAATTAATGTGTCGCATAGTCACAAAAAATGAAAGACTGGTGAAAGTCTGGACATGACTAAGAAATATTTATAGTTATGGATTATATCTTTCCAGTCATGCCCTTTGAAAATTTCCCCTGCAAGATAGCCTGCTAGGTAAAACTGTGCTCTATGTCTATGTGAACAAGCACTGTGTGTCCTTAATCCGGTTTATAGCCCGGAGAAGTCTGTTATTACACAGCGTCTTTTGTCTACTTGAAGACTGTGCGTTTGTATGTCATTAAGGTGTAATAATAGTCTGGTGTCTGTAATGTGTATTGTTAATCTTGATGTTCATTATCTCCACTCCATGCCTCCAGGGACTGCTATTTACACTGTTAAGGGAATGCTAATTAATTTCTATATTCAAAGTGTCAGCAACTAGCCTCTCATTTCCACAAAAGTATTGTACCACTTATATTGTCTTGGAAGAGAACTGGGCAGGGGGAGAGTTTTCTGAACTGCAGGGTGGAGAGAAAATTGAAGTTTAAATCACTCTGATATCTGCAATATACTGAGCATTCAGTACAGTACCAAATGCAGTGAAGCTCTATTTTCAGATTGAAGACCATTGTTGTGTTTTCTAGTCACTATTCAAGCTGCAGCAATTGAACGTGCTTCACTGAATATATCTGTGTGTGACTATAAATTTATGAATATAAGAAAATGGCTGGGAATGTATATCAGCTAAATACTTTCTTCCGGTCGCAGAGACTATTCTCATATTTTCTCAGCTACCACTGGGTATATCAAGTAATGATAAAAATCCACCTCAGGGTTGAGATAAATAATCCACTGAAGGTATTGGTGTGTGCAAGTATTTGGGGAATAGGGATTTGTCGTTTTCTGATATATATGTGAGTAGCCTCATTGGGCCATTATGCAAAAAAATAATGTTCTTTGTAACCTTGAAAAGGATAAGAATTTGTTATTTCTAACAAACACTCCTACAGTTATACCTCACAGCTATTGCAGAAAGAAAGGTTAGAGTAAGCAACCCAGGAAGCATACAGATATTTAAAACTGTTGGCTGAAAGGAGAAAAAAGTCTTAGAAATGAAGGGCCAGTCTCCCTTGATATTATACTATCACATTTGCAGAGAGGATGATCAGAAACCTTAAAATCAGACCCTTCACTTATGTTGCAATGTAATAATTTAAAAACTGAGTAGTTCCAAATTGCTGGGGTTTGTTACTTGTACAATACATGTAGAAGAAACATACAGTAACCTACTATCTTTACGGTATATTTTTCTAATCAGCAAATATTTGATCACCCTTACATTTTTTATTCTACCAAATGTAGCAAAGTACATGAACTTCTCTGTTATGTAAATGAAAAACAGTATGGGAACATGCAAGTAATAACGAACACTTCTGATATAGCTTTAATCTTTAATCCAACACAAAACTTATGAGCTATATTCCAAGCTAGTATAAAACAAGACAGAGAAAATTGGTTTGATTTGCATCACCAGAAGAACTGGCTTGGGATTCTTGCTGGCCAGGAGGCTAGTTTGTTTCTCATGAAAATGAAATGCGTTGAGGAGCTGGTTGTCAGACAAGGTAGATTATAATTTACTGTCTTCTAAAATGTTCCAGTCTCTTATATGTGTAACTAGTTGTGAAGGAATCTGATAACTAATTTTTCCTAGCTCACAAAAGTGGTCAGTAAGAGAAAGGGCTTGATGGAAGGCAAGTACCAGGCATTTTTGAAGTGGCAATCCTTTTATCACAACACAGACAGGGGAGGTTATTTAGAGAGTAAAACAGGAAACAATTTTTAAGAACAAATTCTGATGCTACTTTTCAAGCCTTTTAAAATGTGACTGTAAAATAGTTGCATAAACAGGACCATAATCATATGTAACTGATTTTCAAATGCACAGAAGTGCAGGTGGATGCTCAGCTGATACTGCTTTTCACTAAAGGACTTTGTGAGTTTAAAGAAAAAAAAATCTGTTGCCATCTATAGAAAGCAGAAACAAGACACAATACTTCCTCCCTTAAGACAGTATAACAAAATACAAAATAGTATGCAAGGCAGCAATGAGAGACAGCTTCTCTCCAGATACTGTTAGTTTTGAGATACTTTCATAGTATAGAATGAGATGCTTTGTTATGACCTTATGTATGCAGGGAAAAATGTATGTGTGATGTTGTGAAAATCACAGAAAGCTACAGCATGCTATACAACAGATATGGACAAGATTTGAGTTCTTTACACATAGAACACGCCTAATAATTTTTTTTAAAAAAACACAAACTACCAAAACAATCCAAGAAACCACCAAAACCCAACAGAAAATTAACCCTTAATTACATAGTTTAAATCTGATTAGCTTGTACTTTAAATGCAGTTTGTCTAATAAGTGGTTCCTCTCTGTAGTGTATGTAATACTGGTATCTATTTTCCTGAAAACTTATGTGTTGTGCATTTGTATTTAGCCCCATTTTCTTTTCTATCAGCCCACAGTGGAAGGATTTTACAATTAAATTGATTAACCCAATAGAGAGACTTTGTGAAGAGGTTTTGTGGAACAAAAGCCTGACTAAATGTAATCTGCAGCTTGGTCTACTGTTTGCCTGAAGTGATGCAGTAACAGTGATTTCTGAAGAGAAAGATTTTCTGTAGATAAGGTTAGAGGTAGATAATAATCATTAGCTGAACTAAGTTGGTTTGTTGTGCATTTGAGTGCTTTTCTTATTTTTGCAAGATAGTGGTGTTATGACAAACTGATAGGACAAAGAGCATCAGGAAAACTAAATTTCAAATAGCCGTGTAATTCTCCAGGGCTCATGTGCCTTCAGAAGCTAAGGTTGGCTGAAAATCATCTTAAGTGGTGGCTTTTAAGAGGACATGTATACATGGACTTTAAAGATACAGTTTTAGTAACATTAACTGTCTGGATAATTTGATGTAAGGCTTCTGCTTTACATGAATGATTTTCTCTGACAATTTGCAGTAACTTCTCTGACATTAAACTGTCATAAAAAAACATTTAAATATTTCTTACTGAATCATACAGTTGCATTTGCTTTAAAATTTCAGACCTCTTGTTTGAAAAGAGTTGAAAGTTCTGGGGAAAATGCAAAAGATAGAGCTTATTGCCACAAGGGAACCTGTGGCTGTTGTTTTCATGTTGTTTTTTAACTTTCTGGGTCAGAATGTAAGAGAAAGCTTTGAGCTCTTGCTTTACTAGAGTTGTATGTATCTAAATCAATGTTCAGTGGTTGTTGTCACACACGCAGAACTCAAGATTCAATACGAATATTCACAATGAGATATACACAGGAATGGCTGGCTTGGTGTGACTCTGGAGGGGCTCGGGAACTTGCCTGCAGATGGCCATGTCAAAGCCTTTGTAGTACGAGGATGGAGTGAAGAAGACAGCTGGATTTCAGAAGGGAATTTGATGTGATACCTGAGACCAATAAAAGCTAGAAAGGCACAGTCCTGCCTACCAATACAGTATCTAAGAATATAAAGCATAACCACTGCTCCACCTAGCCTGAATTCTGCCTTGGACACTTGCAATAGAAAATGCTATTTAGGGAGAGCACGCAAGCCTGACCAGTTTTTTTGTGGTCCTTTAGCAGCCACAAGTGCTGTCTTATGGATTTTAGGGGGTATAGCTCTTCTTAGTCTTTTCTGAATTTGTTTAGGGACTTGTCCACAAATTTCTCTAGTCCCTTCTTGAACCTGAAGATACTGTGTGCCAGTTCAGCCTCCTGTGGCACCAAGCTCCAGAAACTAATTACCAACTCTGTAGAGAAGTACTTTCTTTTATTAATTTTAAATCAACCTCCATCTAGTCTTATAGAGCACCTCTTAGAGATTGTATTCTAGGATTTGGAGAACAGTCCTGCTTTTAGCTTATCTCCTGTATCCTTGATTTTGTAAATCTCAGTAAATCCCACCCCCTCTGTCCTCTCTTCTCTGCACTGCAGAGTCCTCTCTTCTCTGCACTGCAGAGTCCTGACTTTGTCAGCCTCCCTTCGTAAGACAGCTGCTCCATCATTATGGTTGCTCTAGCCGCCCTTCTCTGTACTTGCCCTGCCTTCACTGTAGGATAAGGTCACCTGAAAAAAGTTGTCATACTTCCTGAGATGTGCACTTGAAAGGACTATAACTCTGTTTGTGTGCATTGCTTTTAGTTAATTGGCTCTCCTAAGTCAGATATTTATGATATACGATCAGAGGGCTCTTATCATAGATGACATTACTTTAATCTTTAATACCTTTTTGAGATAAGACAGTACCAACATCCCCATTTAGAAGACAGGACACTGAGGCGCAGAGAAATTGGTAGTATCTGGCATCATTATTAATTTAAGTCTCTTAAGCTTGTGCCATCATCAGGGGAGCATGCTGCTGTAGCCAGGTAAATATGATTTTGCCCTTACTAGCAGAAGGCTACAGATCTATTAACTTGGCATTGCAAGGTCTCAAGGATTTTCTGAACTTACTTTGTCTGAGCTGATTCTCGCTTCTTTTGAAAATTGTCTAGTCATCAAGTGACTATTTTCTCACATGTTTTATCTTAACCTCTCCAAATACCTTTAATAGTAATGGTCTGACAGACCTAGGTAGTTAGTTTATGACAAAAATGCCCTTTAGGAGATTTAGGACTGGAGGAGCTGTGTAATTATGAAAGTCTACCTAGGAACCAGTGAGAAGGAAGCAGACTGTGCTAAGAAAAAATATTAAAGTAGCCCCAAGCAGACCCAGTGCTGAGAAAGAAGGTGGTGCTAACATGAACATGATGCTCCTCCCAGCAAAGACACTTGTTTGAATCCTTTCCTCTTTCTTTCTGAGGAAGACTGAAATAGCCAACCTTGCACTGGGGACAATGGAAACATGAGCAAAACACCAAAGAAAAGGGGGAGTTACAAGGAATTTTTTGTATAGCAATTTAACTATGTTAATTATGAGACTTTTCTATATTAATTAGATAATTTAGACCCGTAAATTATTAAGACATAAATTGGACTAATAATAAATTTTAAGCTCTGCATACATGGTTCACCCATAACAAGATTTGGCATGTAAAATTGCCTTCTTCATATGGATTCCAGAATCAAAGAGCTTTTAGCTTTAATTGGCCCTAACTGTTAAGTCCATCTAGAATCATATATCTGAAATATGTGTGTCTACTTTGATCACAAATTCTAAATGAGTGTGACTGTAATTAACATGAAATTTGAGTGGTATGCTACTCATGGCTAGCTCTAGCCTGTGATATAATTTTTGCAAGAATTATTTGCTGTATTTTTGGATTAATTTTTCAGAGACAATATTTTGGAAATGAAGTGTTTCCTGAAAATCAATTGAATAAGGTATAAATTCTGTTAATATGATTATTCTGCTAAATAAAGGGATCAAACTTGTGACTAATTAAAATCATATGGCTTGTATTTTCACATTTTTTAAAAGCTCTTCCCAAGATGAAATGCTATAAAGCTATCATTTTTTCAGTTACATTGCAATGCCAGCTCTGTGATGAGTTAAATTAACAAATTGACAGTTATATTAACAAATTGTCTCCTGAAACAGCAGAGCTGATGTATCTCAAGCTTTCTAATTTACAGATGCTTCCTGTACTTATCTGTTACTCTGACAAGAGCAATATATGCCCATAGGTCAGTGGCCAAAGATGAAGAGAAGAGAAGAGAAGAGAAGAGAAGAGAAGAGAAGAGAAGAGAAGAGGAAAAAAAAGTATTACATTAACTTTCTGTTTCTCTTATTTATGGTTGGATAAACTTGATACAACAGTGTTCCTTTGATGTATTGAGATTACTGGTGGAGTATTCATACTAAACAATGGAATACCTTTTGAAATGTCTCACTTCATCAAATATCTCTTCGTAGTAGCTCTACATCTTGTTCTAAGTGTCAGTCACATATACTGTCTTCATGGACATTGAGTGCTTGGATCCATTTTGACCTGACAGCAGTTGTCTGTTCATTCTGAATAAATGCTAGAACAATGTAGAGTACCTATGTGGTCAGGCGGAAACTGATCTATTTGGTCTGAAGGCTTTCTGTTATCTCACAGAGTTGAGTAGCTAGGAGTCATGTAGGTGCAAACACAGGAGAGACACAGAAAACTTTCAAGAAAATTATAAGATAATAGCCTGGAGCAGGACCTAGAGTATCACTCCTATCTTGTAACCTTGTTGGCAACGGGACTTCTCACAGGGGTCACTCTTGTGACTTCCTCTGCACTTAAACACAGTTTCTGATTAGGCTTTGGTAGGGTATTTTGACCTAAAGAAGTTCTCGACCTACTTTCATCAAGTTGTAGAGAGACCTAGAGGGCAAACTCAGCATTAAGTTTACAATGAAAAATTGTATCATTTATGACCAAAATATTAATTTATTAATTTATTATTTATTCTTTTTTAGCATTAATATTCTATAATTATTACTGCATTCTGAATAATATAGAAATCCAATACTGTGGATTAGCTGTCTTAAACTAACAGAAATTCTGTTCAGTATGGCAGAACCAGGCTTTCACATTAGACAGATTTATATCTGATCTTCTATCCTATTGAACATGCTAATGTTTTAACATGTGTTGTATACGTATCAGATGAATTTACCTACATTGATTTCAGTGTAGTCAAGGTTACATCTTCAAAAGCTTTTTTTTTTTTTTTTTTTTTAACTAGCAATACACAAAATACAGTACATTGATTCTAAAGTCAGTTTATGTCTGAAACACTATTTAGATTGATATAAGACTTTATTAGGATTTGGAAGCTGACTTGTGTGTGTATACTTTAGTATTGGTACATTGATCAAGTTGTTAAAGTGACTGCTTTTGCAAGCTTAGAATTTTTGTTCACTGCAAATATGATTTGTGATGGTGCATAAAACTTCCTGGTTTGGAGTTCTCAGATTTATATGTAAGTACATAGGCTAAGTATTGCACGGCCTACACTGTTTCCCAGTCATACTTTTCACAACTGAGTTTTAGTCTTGTATAAATCATATCAAATGCTAAATGAACTGTTGCTTCAGACTTAGATTAATAACATATTGTATATGAAATGTAATTTAATGAGTGCATTTATGCTAGATATAATCTAATAAATTAAGGATAGTACTGGGATCTGAATTAGAGAAAGAGACCTCCAGTTTGTAGTGACCAAAATCCCTAATATTACCCTCTTCCTAATTTCAGTACTCTGCTTTGTAAAGATTCTTTTACAGATTCTTTTACTTGCCCTCTGAGCAAGTATTGCTGTAAATGTTACTCATCAGATACATGTCCCCTGGATAGTTGTTTTTACTTTCTTTCAAATTGCCCCTTTCATAACTTGGATATAGGAGTATAGAGAGAGGTTTATTTTACCTGATCTAACCTTTCCTGAAGTTCAAGCATTGAATAGATATTCTTCTGTGAATAAAATAAGACAATTTGTTCCAAGATCATAACAACTGTTACAGCAACCAACATGGAAACAGTATCCATTTCTTGAAAACTCATTTTTCAGTATTAAAATTTTGTACATTTGTTAATGTTTAATAGGAAGATTATCAAGTGAATGTAACTTATTCATTGCCATAGACATTTCCTAATAATTTCAGTTATGACTATGACAGTTGGTAGTTTCTGTAGTTATAAGATCTTGGTCTTCATGAATGCAAGGCAAAAAATTCAGAGAAAGCCTTGTTGGAATAGTTGAAAAGAATGTAAATTACAGAAACAAAGTGGCTATTATGATTCACAAAATTTTTATTTGAGATTAAAACTTTCTTTAATATTTCACAAAAAAAAATCTCTATGATGAGTGCACAGAAACCATAAAATAACAAGATAGTTTTCAGGTTTCGCAGTCTACCTGTGTTGCACATTCACAAACTGAATGTCTGTTAAAAAACAGACATGCTCATGTGAGCAACCGAGTTTCTCAAACAGGATCAACAGCCATCATGCGGGTGATGATGGGGGTCCCCATTTCAAGTGTCCTTGACATGACATCTTTACCTGGATCAGCTGAGACTGCTTGAAGTTCTGTTCCGGTGATTTCCTGTAACTGAGCTGGCCCTCTGTCCTATGTGGCAACTCCAGCATATGCTTGAGCATTTGTTATGGTTTATTTTAAACTATGTTCAAAGCATCTCCTACATAGAAAAGATTGAACTACAAGAAGGTTCCTGGGGTGTCCTGGTTCTCCACCCCAGATGTTAATCAACAGTGCATACAAGCATACAAATAGCATCATTTAGTTGGCCTATGCACAGCAGGAACCTCCTGGTGAAATCTCTGGTACTATCTTAATTTGCCACCTGTAAAGCTCCTGTAATAATAATAAGTTGCTTGTGAAAAAGGGTAGGAATCCAGCTAGCCTGTTGTCTTCAACCAGCCCATTGTCTTAACTGTGCAGATACTACCTGGGGAGTTCTTGCACCACCCAGGAAGCTGGTGACTGAATATATGGGGTATGCACATAGGTACAGCCCTTATACACAGCTGTATCACAACTGTAAATACAAGATAATCTGGAGTTTCATCCTTATATAGCAAATATGGCTTAAATTTCATAGATCTTGCAACCCCAGGGAATTAGATTTTCCTTTTAAATAAGAAATTTCTATTACATTCAAGTGAATCACTTACCTTGAAGCTCAGTTTTTTTCTATTTATTCCACCTTTTTTTATTCTTTTTATGTTTGAAATTTTGACCAGAGAGTGCATTAAAAATTCTATATGATTTATGATAAAATTTTAAGTCATATCTTTTTATTAGGTTTTAGTAAAAAAAAAAATATCCCACAATACAGCTTTACCTGTTAAGATATTGAATAAAATTACCTTCCTTATAAAAACCAACAATAATCTTAGCAGTGGGATGCTTTTTTTTTTTTTTTTTTTTCTTTGTTATTTTAACAGTTTCTAATACTTATATACAGTCCAAAAAGCGACAATGTTTTCAGAAGAAAGCACTGAGAAACTGAGTAACAGACAAATAAAGACTATGAGGTACTTTTTTATATGATCAATATAAGGTAAGATAGCATAATATTAGATGTCTAACTTATGTAAGTTTACAGATTGCTCGTTACTTTCCTTCTATGATAAGGGGTGCATTTCCCTTGCATCTCTCATGACACAGAGTATTAGGTGGCCCGAGTATTTGCCCACTGAAAGAACCTCCTTCTCTCAGCCTTGATCAAATCCAGCATTTTAAAAGAGTAGCCTGGTAATTCAGTAGGCTTACATTAGGCAACATGAACATTTCTCTTATCCGAGGAACCTATTCCTGGACATTCCACTCCTTTACTCAACTGTAATTTCTTTCTTTCTTTTAAAATAATAATTATTATCATATAGGAGACTGGACATTAGGTTTAGGGAATACAAACCCTGTGTGGAGAATGATCATTATACTGTAATTAAAGAGAAGTTTGTGTTTGTGGAAGCAGAATTTTAAATGCTCTCTTCCCAGTTACTGACATACAGCAGCACACCACATAACTTGTACTCCTGTTTTCTCTGAAACACTGAAGCAGTGAAAGCAGAGGTAAAAAATGGATTGTGATTTCATAAGATCTGTGGACACCGAAAGGAAGGGGACCATGTAGGTAGCACACTGTGAGGGACAGAAAGCATTAAGGCCTCAAACACGGTGTTCCCTGGACCAGGCCGAAGCGCCGGACAGAGGCCGCTCAGCAGCGACAGGGCGCGGAGGCCGGAGCAGGGAGCCTGCGCAGCTCCCTCTGCCGAAGGC
>JAVJGG010000048.1:4971659-4997429 GCA_035590195.1 Aviceda cuculoides
TTTTTCCTAATATCTAACCTAAATCTCCCTTGCCTCAACTTGAGGCCATTTCCTCATAAGGAAATCACATAGATAATGTAAAAAAAAAAAAAAAAAAAAAAACATAAAAAAGTAGGGAGACTTCGTAAATTAGAAAAAATATTTTTACATTACAATTCTTTAAAAAAAATTTTGTTCCTTTCTGCCTCCCCATATTTCTGAGGAACATTAAAGGTGATAAGGATAGAAAAGTATTTGTTTCCTGAAAATTAGATATAGGTAGTCAGAGGTTGGTAGTTTGTAAAGAAAATGTAGCTGTGAAGTGTCTTTTGGTTCAGTGGCTTAAGGTAAAACATATACGCATCATACATTTTGGGTACCCTTCTGCCACTTTTTTACTCTTTCACAAAAGACACCGGCATGGACAAAAGTCTGAGACCCAGAAATCCAGACAACAGGCTATATTTTCAGCAGCAGCAGCAGAGCTTGGCTCCATTTTCAGCTCCGATCTGGCCAACGTACTGTTTATATCACTCACTTCTTTGGGAAGTATTAAGTTAATGACTATTCTTCTGGTCTATTTTCTTTCTCACAAAGCTGGCAACTGAGACCAACTGATTTTGCAGTTCATGCATTTCCAAAAGCAGTGGAGGAAAAGGAGCCTTTGTGGGTCTCAGGTTCAATATTAATACCTTCATTTATATACCTGATTGAAGGTGCAAAACCTTCTGTTACGACACTGTTGCAATTAACAGTGATCTAGAACTTCCCTTTTTCTTATTTTCTTCTCTCTTTCTCTATGCTGACACACTTTAACTAGTCTAGTTACATGTCTAGTTGTGTCCTGCTATGATTTTTGAGTTTAAAAAATAATTGAACATTAAAAGCAGCAGGATAGAAGCTTATCATTAAAAGACTTACTAAAATTGTTTCTAGGACCATCTGGCATTAGATTCTGGCATTAAAATGACTACTAGTTACCTACGTGACCTCTTTTTTCAATCACTGTTCACTTTTTAGCATCTCTAATGCTGTTGGACTCTTATTTAATTGCACAATATGAAACTATGTCTTTGAAAAATTAATCAGCATCTTATGAATAATTGTAAACCTATGGCCAGGCTAAACTTCTCTTTGAAAATTTTAGAAAAATAAGGACCACTTTTAGCTTTAAAGCAAAGGTGGGGTTTCCATTAATTTTCTAACAAGCTTTTTTGCTCCAGCTGGCTATACCATTTTTTAAACAAAGTCATGAAAAATTTTTGCACTTTCCCCACTGAGAGTAACATCTCTCAAGGGGCGTAAGAAAGACACTTGAGTTTTTGGAAAGGAAAACAAAAAGGGGGAAAAAAAAGGCAGTCTCCCAGCATAAGTCTTTCAAAGAAGTAGTCTCTTCTGTATCACTTCACATTTCCAGTTCTTTCTTTGCAGGTAATAAAACCTCAAAAAGCACTTTTAAAAAGCATGCATCCAGCTAAAAAATCTATAGTTCCTTCGTATCAGAGACTGTTAGGCCAAGATATTTCCCAAGAACAAGGTTTATGTTTTTAAACCTAGATTATTGTTCCAGTGGGAGCAAATTTAAATTTTCCTACCTGTCAGGCATGATTCTGCTGTCATAAAGCCATTTGAATCTGTTTCTTGATGACCTTCTTGTGGGTGGTGGGGGTGGGGGATGGGTAGAGGCAAGGGAGAGTTAATATGTTCTGCAAGAAATGTGCTCTGGAAATCTCATTTTGTAGCAGTAATGTTGGAATAATGGCATCATAGTCTAGGACTAGGACTCACAAATGGGACAAGCTCAGATCTGTGGTCTAAAAAGCCAATAATTATACCAGGACAAGAAACAGTGCAGAAGCCTAGCCTGAAGGCCATTTTTCAGGGCAGGAAGCCAAGGGTCAAAGCAAGATTAAAGTAAATTTATTACAGATCTGGGAATGAGAGTTGAACTGAATAAAGAACTACAAGATAGAAAGATCAAACAGTTTTTACATACAAAACCTGAATGAATGAATAACTCTAATGAATAACTGAGAAGAAAAGATGGAAATGTCTCAGTTTTATCATAGACAGGATATTTATCTGAAAATACAATTTTGTACAATCATAAAGGATTCTCATGCACTTTTAAGAGTGGACACTGTGATAGCGCGGAACTTGAAAATTACCTAACTTTAACCATAAATTACAAATCCTCTGGTGTAAGCTTATATTTGTACATAAGTGATAATTAATGGGTTATTTGGAATGTGTTTGTGTTGCTTCTAGCAGTAAGAGTGACAGGTTTGTTAGAGAGCAGTTACTGAGACTGAACAAGTTAGCACTTCTTCATTCACAACAGTGAATACAGTGAATGCATTCCTCTCTGCTTTGTTGTATTGATTTCTTCTAAAGGTGCTGACAAGGAAGTTGTTTTACAGAGTACAGACATCACAAAGGAGGCAAGCTAATAAAAATTACAAAGAGTTAAAAGAATAGCCTGTTACAGCTGCTACTCTACTCAAAGTAACATGAAAAAGCCCTTAGAGAACTGAGCACTTCAGAACTGTATGATTTAAAAAGAATGCATGAATAAATAAATATCACCCTTAATCTTCTTTTGTTAATCATGTTTCCCTTAAATACCAGAAGTATATTCAATGAGTTCTGTCTACACAGAATGAGCCTTATTCTCATCTACTCTATTGCTCTCTTACTTCTCACACAATGAAAAGGAGTATCTTTGAGAAGATGTAGATTACACCAAATTTTCCCTCATGACTCATGGAGTAGTTATAGGCTTCCATTTTGTCTGGATTGCATGCTACATGCTCACTTATGGCAGTGTGCAATGAGAGTCAAGTAAATTTGCTTCAGTCAACAACATCCACTCACGTCAGAGAAACAGGCTTTTTTGAACTGAATGTGAAAGCGGCTGGAAAATGTAACAAACTTTATATTTACCTGGCAATAATCAGAAATTGAACCAAAGTGTCAGCTCATGGTAGATAGGCCTTAAATCAATAAGGAAAATTCATTTCACCAACAAGTTACAAACACTTAAAAATGGGGTTATAAACCTTGAAATAATCTTAAATACTGATTCTCGTTACAAAAGCACAATTACTTATAGTTAACATTCAATGTATTTAATATAATTTCTGTACGACTTTATCAGCTACTGCTCCCTAACAAACATGCCAGTCATTCTCTCACTGGCTCTGAAGATTCAGCAGTAAAAGAACCAGGTTTCCAAGCTGGCAGACTATCTCACAGGTTCTTGTATCCAGTTTTCATATTTATTCACAATGGCTAGTAGTTCACTTCTTGGCTTGTTAAAAGTGCTCTTTGAGGGAGTTGCTCATCAGAGGGTGACAAAATCTAGACCCCTGAGTAAATAACTATTCTTTTGTATTCTAATGAAAACTGCTTTGTTACATCATTCTGTAAACAGTGCAATGGAGAGAAGGGAGAGGAAATGATATGGTGTAATGAATCTATTAAGTGATTTTTTTTTACTGTTTTAACTTTTCTGACAGACTTTCAGAGTAGCTCATAAATTAACAAGGCAAAGACAAAGTTAAAGACAAATATTGTCCAGTTTTCTGAGTTTCATAATCTTGGCTCAGTCTCTAGAAACCTTTTACTTTTTTTTCTCTGGAAACTAGGGACTACCTTTGGCCAACATAGAGCTCCCTGAAACAGGATGGGTGTGAAAGGACTGCTGAGGACTCTGCTAACTGTTATACAGCATAATTTCTACAATATATTTTTAATGTGTTGAATTTGATAGTCTGCATTTAGTTATTGTAGAGGAATTCTTCCCTACACACACATACTCTCCCCATTTAAATTGTCTTCAAATCAATGTGTCTCTTTGAAGTCAGTTTGCTTGTAGGCATTATTCATCTCAGGGCAGGAGATGGAGGTGGATCAATAGAGCTTTCTCATCAGTCTCCATCTTTTCAGAAAAGCACCGTGGATTATTGTTCGAAAATGAGAAAAGAAAGGATGAATGCATTATTCCTTTATCACTTTGCCTTGTTTTTGTTTTCCCAGTGCAACAGTAAATGGTTGTAGCACATCATGCAAAAGTAAATTTTCAATTTTGAACTTCACAAGGCATTTAGCTGTGTAGAAAGCCAGAAAAAGTACTCTCCATTATTTTTCTTCTTAGAAAGATGCCTGTAATTTACTATGCAATTAATTGCTAGTTTACTTAGAAAATTCTAAAGATTTCATTGGGATACCTATACAGAAGTAGTAAACCAGAACTGTTTGGGTGTTTTTTCTCTCTTCTTAAAATGAAGTAGTCGTCCTAAAACTTAAGGCACATGGTTTATTTCCTGATTTCACTGTCGTAGAACTGAGGCATTCATGAACAAGCATGATTGTAGGCAGAGATACAAGAGATTAACTTGAAGATGTTTTTACATTTGCAGATTATCCAGTTGATAATTATGGATTCATTCTCAAAATTAACACACTATTGCAAGAACCACGTATCTTAAAGTTAGTCGTAGTAAGAGCATTTCTCCTTTGTCAGCAGTAATACAACATATGAATTATCCCTGTGTATGTGTCGATACTGACTGAGAAGGACTTAAGAGTTATCTTACAAACCTCATTAAAAATTTTACTTCTGTGACGCTGGGAAAAAAGGTTATCAAGCTTTGTCAACCTTCTTTTTTGGCTTGGATAAACCTTAGAGGAAACTGCTTTTCTTTACAAAATAAGAGTGTCATGGGTGTTTTAGAGGGTCTGTATCTTCTACATAGTTTATGTTTCTTCTCATGACAGAACAAACAATAATATATTACAAAGGTTTATACATTGCTACAACTGAATATATGTGCATATATTTCAGTTAGGGGATTAGAGATTGCTGTGATGGGAGAGTTTAGAAGACTGATAAATCAGGCCAGTTTCAAACTTCAAGAACAAAACTTTAATAGATTCATTTATTCATTAACAACACACTGCATGCTAATGGTTTGCTGCTACACATTAATAATCATTACTACTGTGTACTCAGTACTTACACAAAACTGTTACTCCTTAACAGTTATGTCTGAAGCTAGCGGTGAGCACACCATGTCCCAGAGCTGATGCCATGCAGGTCACAATGATCACCATGGTCCTTGGTGGTCCTCAGCTGCCAAGGTCAGGGTGACCAGGCTGGAGAGCCCTTTGGCTTATTGAGATAAATCAGAGAGGAGACTCCTGTCTTCTCCACCCTTCCTCAGTCACTGTTGGTATTTTAGCCTTCTCGCTCCTCCTTTCCTCACCAAACATGGCTTATCTTGCCTTTGATTTTCCCATTCATTTTTCTGGGGTATTTGGTAGGATGTTCTGCCTATTGGCAGTCCCTTCTGCTCATCTTGTTCTTTATCTTGCAGCTTCTTGGATGCCTTCTCCCTTCATCTACACCCATCTTTCTTAGCCCCATTGGTGGTCACAGTACTCCCGTATTTACATAAAATGCTTATACACTGTGTCTTGCTGTGCCATCACAGTGGTACAAAACACTTCCATGCTGTTGTTGGCTACACTACTTTAGTACATTTATATTTGGGTTCAAGGCAAGCTAGCTTTGACTGTATCCTGATTAATGCACTTGGAAATTATAGGTGATACAAACAGGTCTCTCTCTGGTTCATATACCATATCAAGGAATTCAACTAGCCATAGCTGCAGAATACAAGGTGCTTTATGCCCTTGAAACACACTTACATTATGCATTAAGTTCCCATTACCTACAAATTTGTAAAGATTTTGTGAAACATTTGTCACTATCTGAAAATGTGTAGCTCTGTTTTTAAACATTCTACTCATCAATAATTCCTAATTATAGAATGCAGTGGAAATTAGAGTTAATTTATGGCCCTAGGCACTTCCTAGAAAGGTACCATGATATATTAGACTATCCAAACAGCATGGACATTGGCATTTAGATGAAATTATGCAGCAATTAGTCTATAAGCACAGAAAGGAAAACCAGATTTAAAATAAAATCTTGAATAATTAATGCGATTAAAAAATGGCCTACAGATATAAAAAAGGAAAGGAGGATGATGATGATGTTATAAATTACTGTAACTCTTAAATAGGATGGAGATGTGAATGTTTCAAAAAATTTGACATAATTAAATATGCAATGTAGAGATTAAATAATAAAAACAAGTATATTAGCATCTCCTTTTATTATTAATTTCTCACTTCTACACATATTTTATCATTTAGGCTTCATCCTACTTTCTGATTTTCAGGAATATAATCTCTCTGATGAAGGATCTTAAAAATGTGATACTGATTAATTAACTTATAACCCCAGTGAAAAGTAGACAAGAATTATGCGTATTTTACAAGATATGAATTGATACTGATACCAATTGTGTTTTTTTGCCTGAAGAAGAGGTTTTATAAAGATATAGAAAATGAAGTTGTATTGATTGTCTACAACATTCTGCATTTGGAACACTTTCTCATATACCAGTCCTGTGTATTTTAATTAATTGTTAGTAAATACAGTTCCCTGTTCATTGCTCACGTTTCTTTCTCTACATTTTTCTTCACCGTTTCCTAGAAGAAGGAGTAAAAGCATACCCACCTTTTAAAAAGAAAGATATTACACCTTTTTATTTCAACCAGCAGATAAAGAAGACTGCCAATGGCATGACAAAGTAAGTCCTACAAGAATTTGTACTAAATTTTCAAGATTTAAATAATGAGTATTTCAGATAAAATATGCATATGTATAGTTCTTAATCTAGGCAGGAGAAATAGGAAGTACTATATATTTCATATGGTGATAAAAATGATATAAAAGAGAAATGTGATTTTGTCTATTTTCTCAGTTCATTTGTTTATTTGACAGCAGCTAGCATTAAGTGAAAAATTATTTCACTGTTTTGATGTATTATTATTATACACTTTCCTGGAGAAGCTCTGAAGTACCACTTAAGTAGGGTTTATCATAACTGAAGAAGAGCAGTTTTAAAAATAATTCAATTAAAAACCCAAAAGTAATCAATAGTATTTCTTTAAATGGCATGCACTTTAGACTAACAGTGAATTATTCATTAATAATTTGACCTGTTTCTGTGATAAAGAATGTGATGTTAAATTAACTTGATCCCTGTGTATATACATTTTAATCCCTGAAGAAGCATGAAGAATATAAAGACATAGAAAACACAGGAGCTGAAAGTATCTCTCTCTCTGCAGTAGAGGATCTGTTCTGCAGAAAAGGGATGGCTTCGACCTCAAGGCCTTTCACATCAGCAACTTTCATGAAACATTAAATTCAGCTTAAATGTATATTTCTGAGATGAAAAAAAAAATAGATTCATAGAACCATCTGCAACCAAATTTTGTTAAACTTGATGGAAGATGGTTTTGCACAGGAATGCAAAAGAACGGCTACCTGGGTGCAAATGCTGTTACCATTTGTATAGTGGATACTTCTAACTGAAGTGTTTGTTACATACTGAAAGTAAGTCAGGCAAACTGTTTATGCAGTAAACATCCAACTTGTGGCAGGTACCTTGGATGCTATGCCCAAACGGTACTTCTAATAAGGAGCATCACAGCACTAAGACATACAAATTGCCCCCTGCTGTGACATCATTGCAGCAAGTACAGAGGTGGTAATTATGGGAATTACAGAAAGTAAACGTGGAAGTCCCGCTGTTTCTGAACACCTGCTGATAGGTAGAATGCATGCTGATATTTTCCTTTTAACATCATTTTTTGTTTTGTCTCCATCTTAAGAAGTAAGCAAACATTGATGTGTGTAGCTGGAGAAGTCCTGCTGAAGTGGTACACCAGGTTAGGAAGCATATTGCAACATGTGCTTTAGACCCTTACCACTTGAGTTTAACTTAAACACAGACTTGAAGATGAGTGCACAGTGAAGTGCTACCCAGACACGGGAGACTTCCCAGTCTCAGGGGAGGGGGATGCTGATGAAACTTACAAAGTTGTGTATTAATGAAATTCCACAAAGATAGTTAAATTTAAGCTGATGGAGCAAGACTTCTAGTTTGTCATGTAATCTAACTGATACCGATGGTAATATTTTATAATAGAGGTTCAAAACAAGACAGTCGGAAAGTAACATTCATTGTATATTTTCAATAGGTTTTTCCAGCTGTATACACTTGAGATGAATTCATAGATTCAGTTTTTTATTCAGTTCACACAACGCTAGTGAAGGGAGCTCAGCATTTCACAAGGTTTGGTTTTTTTCCGTCACATTAGCATGGGAACATATAGACACAGGAATCTGGGAAGTAGTATAGCTCAAGCCAGAGGCAGGGCTTTTTGGGGAGAGCCCAAAATATATTTAGTTGTTGAATTTGTTGGTCAGGAAAAGACAAGGAAAAAATATCTTTTTTATTTTATAAATATCAATTTTTGCTTTTTATTTTCTATTCACTTTCTCTGTCTCAATACTGGTTTTCTTCTACTCCTCTATATTCTTTTTCATCTGTTGAAATTCTGACTACATCCCTTCTAACATGTGAACATAGATATTATTTTCCATCTCTGGCCATGCTAAATTCAATCACATCACTGACTCTTCCTTCCTGGCCATACTGTTGATCTAATTATTGCATCAACTTCACCTCTTGCATTTTGCTGGTCTTGATGACTTAATTGCTGTTTATATGCACTCTTTAAGGTGTAGAGTATATCCTAGATGTAAAATATGTCGTAGAGAAGAGTCATCTTAAAGTGCATTCCTTACTGTGAGTTGCAAATCTGTCCTCACACAAGACTTTAAGATTTACTTTTTTTGGTACATATTTCACATAAGAAATGATGCAACTGATAAATGCTCAAAAGTACTCGCAGGGAATGTTCAAGGTGGGGCACAAGACTGGAAGATATAATTTCAACCAACGTAATATTGTTTGTGTGTTTGTCTGGACTTTTCAGTGATGAAAACAGAAGAAATAAAATGCAGGTCTGTTCAACCTTACTGCAAAATTTCATTTTCTTAAAATGGTATGAACCTTTTTTTCTTTCAATTCAATTTAATGCAATAAGCAACTGTCTTGTGGAGGCTACCATTCCTCACAATGGGCCTGTCCCCTATGATGATAGCACTTCATAAAATGACATATATTTCTGACTATGCAAACTGTCTCATATATCACTTAAATCCCAGTCTATTCTTGGCAATACTGTTTTCAGAACTTCCAAGAAGGAAAATGCCATAGAGAAGAAAAAGGTGAATTTGGAAGGATATAGTATCTGAGCTGCTGGTTACTTTGGATATGATGGACTAGTCTTTCTTGGTATGTACTCCCTGAATCTATGTGTATATTGGATTAAGAAATGCTGAAATAAATAGAAATAAATTCTCATTAAAAGTATACTTAATATTATAAAGAAACAAGTACACAAAAGCAATCAACAAAATAGAAAGCAATTCAGGTATTTTTCAATACCTGAAAAAGTTCTGGCTTTAATGACAGGCAGAGGAATGAGTGTGTTATCTTTTGCTCTCAAATGGATGATGTTTTATGTTGTTTTCTTCTTTTCTTTTCTACTTAGTTGACAGGTCTCTAATTGCCCGATATGCCCTTTTAGAAATAAGCTTTCTACTTCCTATAGACCATTAAGCTTCAGATTCATCCCTGATGGCATGCCCTTATTCATCTTCTCCCTAGCACTTTTGCAGCATCTCAACTCTCCTGTAATGAATATGGTAGTACCAACTCATTATCTACTTGTTTTGCCCATGCTTTGCTCATTATATTGTTATTGTTTCTCCATAAATGTCCTTGGAATATTAGTTCTGTGTTTTCCCAGCAGAACGTTTTTATGTGTGCAGCTGGTGAGCTTCCTTCAGAAAACCTCAAGCTTCCTCTCTGTTGCTGCACTACTCCAACAGTTTATTCCCTATTTTGACATGAAACAAATACACACATAAAGGTACTCTGCTGGGGCTGCCTGCTGCCTCTCAACTGGAGATGTAAAAACTCAGCAGGAAAGGAACACCAGCTTCAAGTTTCTTTTAGTTGCCCCCAACTGTGCAGGATGTTGCCATGCTGTTAAATCCAGCTGACTTTCTGGAAGATGTAAATTTGCCAAGATCTGAGGGGGCTATGATCTTCCAAGTTCCTGATGCTACGTTCCATGGGAAGTCATTCCTATTCTTACTGCTTGCCAGTAGTCAGTCTCCTCTGGCTCCTCTCCAGCCCTTCTCATTTACTCTTACCGACTATGACCAACATCAGATACGTTTTCTTTCTTTCACTTTCAAAAATCAGTTTGATTCCAATTTGTTCACATATCTTCTGAAAAGGTGTCATATAAGCTGCAAAAGCAGTACTTTTTACCAGATCATCTTTTTTTTGGTAAATTTTCCATTCATGTAAAATTATCGCCTAGATCTAATATGGCCTGTATTAACCATTTTCCCCAGGACACACCTGTAGGTTAAAATTTTTTCTTTAGTTTCAGCTGGGCATGCTACTTACAGCTATTGAAAGGCAGTATGCAGCTTAATTTTTGTGTTTGTTCTCATTAGATGAATATAATTCCCATTATTTCTCCCCTATTTCTTTCTATTTCTGACAACTCATTCTCAAAAGAATCCCTTGATGCAGCTTTGTACAACATTTCAAGCTACCCCATGTATAGCTTTTATTATTATTTAATAATTTCAAAGCTGATTGTGTGTAGAACCTAAGAGGGGAGGGGGAGAATGCTGGTTTGTACATCAGCCACAATTTATTCTGTCCTTGTGATGGTTGGACTTTCTCTCTTTGATAAGGTATTCCAAGAATTATTGTGCTTTAGATAATATAACTGAAAGGGCTTGGGATAGACGTAGCACTGTCAATTGTAGGTGTTATAAGCCTGAGAATAAGAACTATGGCCAGCTTGCTCCTTGCAATGGGATATTTCTATTTTGTCACCCTAAATGATGTAAGAATCATGTCAGAGTCCATGTCACTAATGTTCGTATTTAGTTGGAAAATAAAAATGAAAGTTCTTAGTTCAAAAGCCATTTTTTCTCTCTGAGAATAAAAGGGGTAACAAGTGTTCTTTGTCATAGCTGTAAGCAGTGAGATTTTGTCTGCTACTTCAATTTTGAAACTACTTTAATTTCTAATTGTACTTTGGCTATATTATAGACCTATGTTTTCAGCAAAATACTTGCTGATGTCATATCACCAAATCAAAGACAGAATTAAACAAGTTTGGCTCCAGCTTTGCCCACACTAGCAATGCAAGCCTAGCAGATGATGGCCAAGAGGTTGACTTGTAGAAGACAGCAGGTAGTGCAGAGGAGCTGGCAGCCGCACCATGTCTTCCCGGCTTCTCCTTGGGACTAGCTCTATTCATACACATGGAGTGCACCAGAGCTGCTTTGGAAATTTATTTTGTTCCTTAATTTCATCTGGAAGGTATCCAGGTCATGCTCTGAAACTGCTCTAGACTGGGAATGAAAGCAGAGAAAGCAGGGATATTTGGGAAATTTTTTTCAAAAGTCCAAAAAAAAGAGTGCACCTTGACTGATCTGAAAAAAAAGCAATTAACCACAAAATCTAACAAAATGAAATGAAGTGGATAATCTTGAACCACTTCCTAAAAAACCCACTCCTCAATTTGATTAAACTGTGTTTGGAAAGTACCTTAATAATCATTGATATCTTACAAATTGACTGTCAGCGAGACTCCTCCATCAGCACATTCAGGTTGTGCTCTGCACTGAAGTGCTGAATTTGCCTCTGATGGGGAAATGTGACAGCTGAACTCCTTCTTGCTATGTGCTGTCACTGGTAGCTTTTGATAAGCCCCTGCATGAACCAAATGTGTCTTAGTTTTGAGTTTGTGTGTGTACTTGCCACAAAATATTTAATTTCCATTTTTCTTATTTGGATATTTTTCTTTTTTTTCTCTCATTTCTCATAAATTTTCTCATTTCTCATTTTTTGTTGTAATTATTATGCTACACATATTTCAAAGCTATACAGCAACAAAACCCAAATGACAACCTCCTTATCTGCAGAATCTTAGCTTGCAGTAATGATGGCACATTACTTTTTATACACTATACTTTCATATACTGAGTACGTGATGTTTGTGGTCTTTACAGATATCAGAATGGTTTATAATCAAATAATGTGACACTTTTTTTTTCAGATAAAGATTTGTGAATCTGTGTGGACCTCACAGGTCTACAGGGCTAAAGTAAGAATATTTTGGTGTGAGAACAAATAACGATTCCAGCCATCAACAATTGAACCAGGCTTTCTTTTTTAGCTGAGTAATACAGGTTGAATTTCGGAATTACATCCTAAAGCACTATTCTTTACTTGGTAAGAAAGTTTTAGGTTGGGTTTTGGTGGGTTTGGTTTTGTGGGTTTTTTTTCAATCTCTTCCTATTTGGAGAGCAGCCATGTCTCGGATTCATATTCTATTCTGAGTTCAGTCCTATATTACAATTAATTTCATTTACACATTCTGCATAAGTTTTATAATGACATCTCATCTAATAAAGAACCAAATGTGTGACTGAAGTACTACTGTTGTGACAAAATTCTAAATTCATAACAAATGCCCTTTGCAACGTACCATTCCACTATTTCACACTCCAATAGCTTTAACACAATTGCCTGAATTGTATGTCAGATGCATGAGGATCTTCCACTGCACTGGAGGCTAGTGAAAATTCTTGTTGACTTTGGTGAAAATGTAGTTTATCCCCATGCAAACATGTTTTGTAGCTGCTTGACAAAACTCTGTAGCATTTTACAAGCATTTTTTTTTTTTAGCTAGAATAGAGTACTGGGCATTAGATTTTAATTTTTTAAGATGTTATTTCTGTCTTTTTTATTAATTTGCTGTATAATTTTGCTTATGTCAAATTTTCTATGCTTAGTCTGCTTATTTGTAAACAGACTGTAAAACCTCACTTACGTCAGAGACATCATGTAAGGGTTAATTAATGTTGCTATGATGCTTTGAAGTATAATTAAAATCTCTGTAGAGGGTGGAATACCTTTATAATTATTACCACCATTACTACTCATAGTAGTTTGCACTATTTTTTCTCTTTGTCTCTAGGAGTTCTTGATCCCTGTTATAAAAAAACAACCAAGCAAAATAAATCCAAACACAAAACCTAAAAATCACATACCAATGATGTGAGCAAGATGTATATTTAGTAGCTTTTCACCCTACTTATGTGGCTCTTCGTCAGTTTGCCACAGGGAAACATCTTTTGCTACCTGTCACCTCTCTTGTCTCATTCCCTATCCAGTTTTCTGATTTTCTGGCTTCTGTATCTTCCTATAGTATTCTTTATTTTATCAGGTTCTTTATGATTTAATTACTAACGTCTTGCATGCACTTCCTTTAGTCACTTGCTCATTTTTATTAGGTTTTTCATTTTGCTGTCATTTTGTCACTGTTTCACCAGCCATCTGGCCTGCTAATTTTCCTCTGACTTTTAGTACTTTCCTCATCATTGCCTCATGCACATTGCAAAGAAGTGATTACATCCTGCTGTCAGCCTTCATTTTTTTAATTTTTTTTTTTTTCACCAAGAATACATCTTTCTTTCTCTTAGTGAGCTTTTATGTAGTTGAAGTCATCAGGAAGAAAACAACCAAGTTTTCATAAAACTTCAACAGTTTTAAAATTAAAAGATGAAAAATGTAAGGCAAGAAAGGATAGTAAAGGGGGTGTTTTACCTCAGCTAAAGTTAAAAGTCTACTTTGCAGAAATCAGCATCCAAGGAATTTCCCTTGTGGTGGGTTGACCTTGGCTTGACCTTGGCTGGACACCAGGTGCCCACCAAGCCATTCTATCACTCCCCTCCTCAGTAGGATGGGGCAGGGATAAAATAAGATTTAAAAAACCCCTTGTGGGTCAAGATAAAGGCAGTTTAATAAAGCAAAACAAAGGTTGTGAGCAGAAGCAAAGGAAAACAAAAGATTTGTTCTCTACTTCCCGTCAGCAGGTGATGTCCAGCCACTTCTTGGGAAGCAAGGGTTTCAGTACGTGTAGTGGTTGTTCCGGAAGACAAACACAAATAATGAATGCCGCCTCACCCCACCCAGCTTCCTCCTCCTTTCTCTCAGCTTTTATTATTTATTTTTGTGGTCTGGAATATCACTTTTTTCAGGTTGGGCTGGCTGTCCTGGCTGTGTCCCCTCCCAAGATCTTGCCCACCCCCAGCGTGCTGGTGATGGGGAACAGTGTTGGGGAGACAGCCTTGATGCTGTGCCAGCGCTGCTCAGGAGTAACCACAGCACTGGTGTGTTATCAACACCTTTCTAGCTACCAGTATAGAGCACAGCACTGTGAGGGCTGCTGTGGGGAGAATTAACTCCATCTCAGCCAGACCCAATACACCCCTGAAAGTAATTTCAATATTCAAAACAGAAGCAGTGCTTTTAGGGTATGATTTAGATGATCTGTTTTAAACATCTGTGCAAGCATGAGATAAATATCAACCTACATCTCTCTACTGACCGTAGGAAATGTGTTGACTATTAGTTTAGCTGAAAAAACCTGCTTTTGGCCAGATGAACCCCATACCCTGACTCTGAATGGATACAATTAGGCCCAGAGAGCATCAATTTTTTAAAATCAAGAGAATATTTTCAAGGATAAAGTAATTCAAGGAATTAATATGGTCTATATGGTTTAGTAGTCAGACTATATTACAATAGTAAAACATTCAGACTTTTATAATCTGCCCATATCCCAGTATGTCATTTGCTTTCATTGACAGTGAGGACCCTGATTGATTTCCTGAGGCCATTTGGACATTTTCATACCAAGCTAATATGGTTCTAGCTAATGAAATTCTAGTTACTGCAAAATTATACCCTTGGTCCTTTACGTTTTCTTAATGCAATCTGTTTTAACTGTAGATTTTAATCTTCTCTTTTGGAGGAATTAGAAATCAGTGTGTTCCTACAAAGATCAAAACCTACTATATGATAGTCTGTGGTTCAGGTGTCAGGCCAGGGACACAAGTCCTATGGCTATTTCTGAGCTAAATAAATATTATACGGCTTGTGTGAAAGGGATGGAAATCAATGAATTAGTGCTCCTTCATACATGCAGCTTCCTGTGTGGAACAACACTAAACTTTCATTCTTGACAAAATTAATTGCATTATCTCACCTGGAATTATGGTTTGTAGCCATCTATGTTGATGCCAAGTGGTTAACCATATTTTCCATGGCAATAAAACAAACGGGTTGGGGTATCATTTTGGGGTTGGGATTTTTTTGATAGTTATGTGTAAGCTCTGTTAATGCAGCAAGCCATTAGGACTCACACTTGTTCTGGCCCAGAAAACACATAGTCATGGTACTGTGATGGAGCTAGTAAAGTCTACTTAACAGGCTTATTCGCTCAGTCACTGTGATGTGCTGACTGCAGTTGTACAACCATCTCTAGTCAGAGATGGCCCATGGCTTGGAGCATGAAGAGCTTGTGTTGTCTTGGAAAAATACGCCATTTTTCTTTTTGTCAGAGTTTACAGTCCCTTTCTTCACTGCAGCACATAGCCCAGTTTGTTAGGAAATAGTGACAGGAGTTATGCTTTGAAACACCAGCAAAGTATTCTCAAGCTTTTTACCTTTTCTTTGGGGAGAAGATTGATGGGGAGACGAAGAAGAGACAAGCATTTTCATCTAACCGGTAATGGCTACTCCTGTCCTATAGCGAGTACGGGAGTACTTCCTATAGCTGAGGAGACCAAAAATGGTTTGTACAGTTGAACCTGCACTGCATCATGAAGGGGCTGTTCTGCTTCAAAATTAAGGAAGGTTAATTAAACAAGGGTCAGGAACCAGTTCCTTTCCCTAAGCATCCTTTCACTTCAAAATCCAACATACAGATTTGTGATTGATCGCTGTGGTTCCTGGGACAGAAAAAGACAGACACTACATTTTAACTGAAGTAGATCTTGGGAAGCAGGGACAGAGTGAGTCAGGAGGCAGTTGTGGGCTGGCTGAAGTTTTTAGGTCATGTTACTAAAACTACCATTCAGCATTTACGCTGGCATTAAAACTTTGTTCCTGAGATGTTACTGGGGTTTGAATGCCACTATATGACCTGGCCGACCAGCCTCAGTATTTGTCACAAGGATGTAGCTGATGTTCAAAACCTGTGTTAATGGTTCTGAACTACATCTTGCACTGTTGCCATAGATGTTTGTAACAAGACATGATGCCATTCACTCCTAACTTGCAATCACTGCCTGCAAAATGTGTTGCTGCTACTCCAAATATTCCTGCAACTGTATACGAGAAATTGCCTCACATGCCAGAGGCTGTTTGACTGCTTTCAGATTAGGTGATGATTAACGTTGTTTGATGGGACAGCTCTTTGCTGTTAAAGTCTTTGAAGTTGGAACTGTTTTTATCTTTGGAATATCCCATGACCAACATAGATCCTCTTGTGAGAGCTCTTTCTCTCCAGCAATTTTCCTTACTCCTCACTTCTTTTAAAGAAGTCAAAAAGTTATTTGCTTTTTGTGAAATGTCTCAATAGCTGATTCAGTCACTAGATTTAAATGATACAGGAAAATATAAATAAATCAAACACTAATGTAACCCCAGGGGGTAAGAATGCTATTCATAGTGTGAAGAGAAACACCTTTGACACAGCAGGTAAATTCCTAGTGGAGATTACATTATATATATCACCAACAAGATCATCCGCAATGTTTTCTTTATTCTTCAGATTTCACTGATTTCTGCAACATTGACATACAAACTAGGATTGATACTGTGATACTGCTGTTCTTTATCAGTATTTGGAAATCACCTGGTATTATTTGTCTATTAGTGAAAATTTGACAAGAATGAATTATGATAATATGCAATTTCTTTTTAAAATTTGGAAATATATTTGCTTCTCACAGCTGTGAATCATTCAATACAATCCTTTAGGATATATTTTTTAACTAAGTATGTATGACTCTGAAGGATATTTTCCTTAAATGATAGACATATTCCTTCTAGGAAAATAATACAAGTGCATATTAGACACTGCCACTGTAACTAAAGCATGTTACTTTTTATATTGTCACCTTAATTCCACATCTCAGTGTGTCCAAGAATGTCTGAATTAGCTTACTGCCTTTGAATTTTTTTGTATGATGTCATTTCTGGTGATCTTAATGCTGAGAGAAAGCTGCATAAGGAGGGAATATCTGTAACAGAGATAGCTAAATTAACAGTAAGTTACCTTTTTGTATAATTTTCTACATATTAACAGCTTTGGATCTCAGTTGGCTGTTTGAAAAAAAGGAGATACTGTCTCAGGTTCTTTGGGGTTTTGGTATTTGGTTGGTTGGTTGGGTTTTGTTTGTTTTTTTGTTTTTGTTTTTTTTTCTTACTATTTGCTCTTGCTTTATTTCACAGTAGAGCTGGGGAAAAGAAAAAGAAAAAGGAAAGGGAAAGGAGAGGAATATGTGATGAATACTTCAGCTGCCTGACTGGCGAGCCATCTGGACGTGTGAAGCATTTCAGATGTCTTGGTCTCACAGTTGGCTGCAACCCTTCCTTGAGTCAGAGGGAGGGACGGAAATCCTGAATCCTTTTGATAGTCAGGGGACATGTGGCTGAGGCAGGGATTAGGCACGTTTCAAGAGGACTACTTGTAAAGTGCAAAGCTCAGTCTCTGTGTGCAAAGTAGGTAGGACTGTTAGGTCTTTATGACTAGCATCTACAAAATCAGGATTTGTGATGACTAATACCTCAAAATACAAGGTTAGTTACTTCATGTGTTAAAGTAAGAAGTCTTCTATGTAGTCTGTGACTGGATTAAACCCAGTGTGCCTGGATTTGCCATTTATATTAGGACGTGTGATACATGGAGGTCAGAAAGAGGTGAAATATTACAGAACAGACTTATACCTAATGCCTAATTGGTATAAGAGCTCTAACAAGGCTAGTAGCAAGTATGCAGATGGACCACTAAAAGCTGGATGGCTGCTTCTATTAGGCTGGTGACTGATGAATTCCTACATGATAAATTAAGAGATCTCACCTTTAAAAGTCCATTTATCATGTCTGAATAATGACAAGGTGATCTGTGCCACTGACTCAGTCACAGTGTTCTCAAAGACCCGTTTGGAGTTTTACACAAAATAGATTTTTTTTTTTATTTTCATTGAGCTAAATGCCTTCTGATATTTCCTTTCTAAGGAAGTCTTTAAGCAAGGAAGAATGGTACCTGCTTGTAAGAAAGGCCACATTTCTAGATTTATGTCCTGCTTGAAGTTGAGGATCATATGAATTATATAAAGAATCAAAAAATGGTAAATACTGCTCATGCTAAGATTCCGTATGTGTTCAGCAATGTGAATATGAATGAAGAAATTGGATAGCCATCTAGTAATACTTTTTTTTTGCCGAATGTTCAAACAATATGTAGGATCTTGTTAATATCATGTAATTGTTAATAAGGTCTGCTAACTATTGGCATGAAATAAATACTTAGGTTCTTGAACTGGCTTGCAGTACTGGCATGTCTGACCTTAATGGTGAAAGACCTAAAAATACCATTTCAGTGTATTTTCCTAGCATTAGGCATCAATTCTGCAGATAAAAACATTAATATTTCTTACATGAGTTCTCCATTGGCTTTCTTAAGTACAGTTTTATTTCTATAGAAATTTTGTGCTAGCATTTCAATGCCTGCTGAAACAGCTATGTGATTTCAATTCAAGTTCACCATAGTTTTTCTATTTTTAAGTATAGTTCAGTAGTCTGAGAATAGTGTAACTATACCAACAAGAGAATCAGAACATATCTATCCTGTGTGAAAGAAAATATTTTTTTCTTGGATGTCTATAATTACATTTTCATTTTCAGGCTTATCTCTCTGGTTAATAACCGAAACATTGATTTACAAATAAAAATAATTTTAGATCACAGTAAAAAATAGTTTTAGATAAAATCATAAAATGGGATGTGTTTTGAAACTTTGTAAGTAATTTTCTTTTAAAACAGAAGTTCATCTATGTTTAGATGTCTTAAAATGATATTTTGAATTTGCATTTCAGCAAGGAGTCATTAATTTCGTTAAAAAGTCAGTTTAGACACCATTATTCATATTAAATTTTATGGGGATTTTTTGGAAAAGTCACCTTGAAATTAGTTTGGGTAGTTAACTCATAAGGCACTTATATTTGTTAGTGTGGAGGCACATTTTGACGGGAAAAAAATGATGCTAAGTTTATGCAGTTGTCCAATCTTTCTATGTACAGGTGGATCTGTATTTAATACAGTTATGTCTATAGTTATGGTGTACAAAGCTTTCCTCAATAATACTCTTACAGTCACTTATAAATTTGTCAGCTCTACTAGTAAGGTTGTCATTTTCCACAGTAAGCATTTGTTGGTAATTTTAAAATGCAGTGATTTAATTTCATAATTGGTGTTTTTATGCACAGCAACAACAGCATATGAAATAATTTGCAATCATTTCATGTGCTTCACTTTGCTATTTTAACATCCTTTTATATACTTTTGTATATTTTTTTTTCTTCTTTTCTGTTCCTAATGAGAAAGCATAAGAAGTACAGCAGCTATTACGTTTTTCAACTCTATTTCTTTTGCCAGTGTTTCACGTATATTGATCCAAAAGTTTAATGGTAATGGTCTCACGTGCCAATATGGCACCCACATCCAGGTCCTTGCAAATAAAACCCTCGGGTTTAGAAAGACACTTGGAATCACAGTAATTTTTGATACTTGAAGCCCAAATAAAAACAAGTTTCCTTAAGGTGTCTCAAAATATTATCACTGAAATACTTTATCATTTTCTTAAAATAAGTATTTACATCCCCTGTATTCCACAATGTTGCCTTGATTCTTGGGTTATATGTTTGGACAGAACTCTGCACTAGCAGCCACGTGTTCTCTACCCCTAAAACGGAATGATTTATTTTAGACACAAATAGGACAACCTACTTGTTTGGTGTGTCAAGACTTTAGTCTTCCTTTTACTTGCAGTGGGTTTAATTACACTTAGGTACAATAGGTAAAAGCCAGGTAATAAACATTAAGCCATCAGTTCAGTTAATCCTATTGGCATCCTTAACACCTTCTTCACAACTATTTTTTGCAGTCAGTTATGTTTGGACTCTCAGGTCTGAAGAATAAGCAAAGGGTTTATGATGAGAGAGGTGTTCTTATATTACATTATTTGTCTACAAGCAAACAATGCCAAAATGTATGTCTTTTCTACATTCTGTGGTAACTTTATGATCAGATAAACATTTTGTTGTCTCTTTCTGGAGTTCAGTGCTCTCTCTTACTGTTGATTTTGGTCTCTGTTTTGAAACAAAGATGTATTGCAGATCTGCCTGGATTTCATGCTGCATTCTATGCTTTCTGAAGTGTCCCAAGGCAGATGATAGACAAAATTTCCTTTTTTCCCCTTTCCCCATGACACTGTGCTAAATGTGGCTACTCAGCTGTTTTATTTTCCCTATCAGCAAATCTAGTTGGTATCTTTGTGGCTCAGAACCAGGCTGGAGAAGGTGCAGTCACAGCATCCCAGGAAGAGTAGTAGAAGAAATGGACTCTTAAGACATAGTCTTCCCAGAGCTCTGTGATAGAAAAATTGAAGGCAGAGGAAAACCTATCCCAAGAAAACATTGTCATGTGACAGAAATAATTTCTACAATAAGGTAAACAATCTCATTTCAGCCACCCTCAACAGCGCTGTAAATTACCAACAAACCTGTAAAACATACTGTTTGTTTGGCTATGGATAGTTCTGAGGTGGATGTTTGGGCGGGGGGGGGAGGGAAGAAAAATTACATTCAGGATTTTAAGTGAATGTTTAGGACATTATTTACTGCTGCCTTTGTTAGCACAATATTTAACAGCTCCATACAAGACTGGTATATCCTCTGTAATCATGAATGCGACTAGACTAATGTAGCATTCCTAGGTGAAAGTCCTTGAGATTAACATTTGATTTCTTAAATTTCCCCTTCGTTTGGCAGCTTCAAGGCTTTCTCAACTGTTTCAATATTGATAAATGCTCTGTCGAGACATGGTAAATGTCATTTAGGTATTAGCACTGGAAGATCAATCATGGCAGAAATGAGCATGCTCTGTGAACAGCATTAACAACAAGAAGGTCCAACTCATTTAATTAGTTACAATTTCCCTAAAGCTTTGAATGTGTGAAATGTTCTATAAGCAGTGCAGTATTTTATTATCACTTTACACAAGGTCCTAGCTAGGCATAATGACGGAAATTTGGATTTTCTCACAGGAAATTGGACCAAAAAATTGCTGTCAACTAGGAATCCTGGGAATTGAGCAGTTAAAGGGATTAGAAAAACCCTAAGTCTGACAACTTTTACTGTGGAACATAGATTTATTTTTTAATAGACTTTGGCTCTAAATTCATTAAAAATGTTAATACAGGAAACAATTAAGAGCCAGCAGAAGGAATTGGGCAAACAAAGACATTAATCAAGGGTTCTTCAAAATGAAAAATATCTTTAGAAATTATATGAAATATCATGTCTTAGCAGAGTGAAATCCCAAATTGTTCTCAAATATACTGCAGAATAACAAAAGTCCAGATGGAAGAAGGCTTGAAGTACTGCATTCATTAGGGCTAGTAAATCATGCATTCTTTTGAGATATACTAAATTATGTTGGATCACAGTGTACATTATATTGTAAACTGGGTGTCTGAGAGTATACACGCAGAATCGTAACTGTGAGCTTGGCTACATAAATACTGAAAAACTCAAACCTAGCATTACATTTCCTCCTTTGAAAATACGTAAGTGAAATGTTGTAAAAAATAACCCATCTTCTTTCTTTTCCCCTTCTGATGAAGCCTTTTTTATGAATAATTCACAGTATTTTCCACAGAGACGGAGAATGAGGATCATTCATTGGATTGTAACTGCGTACATTTCCTTTCTGTAATCAGCTTGGGACGCTGAAGCAGAACGATGAGGTTGACTTAGGATCCCCTTTTGTATCATAGATATTAAGCAAATCACTTCTACTCAATATCCCAGTTTGTATTCCATGACTTGGGAAAAAGAAATGTGTTGTGAATTTTCAGTTTGGCTTTACTAAACAATGACCTTATGCCATTTTACAGAATCAGTGAGACTCAATCACCGAATATTTTTAGTCAATTTTCATTGAAGAATATGCAATGTGTTGTGAACTTTGGTTTTATACTTCAGTGTTTTTATTACTAAAGAAATAAATGATGCAATGTTCTTACACTTCCTCCCAGCCCTCCCCACCCCCCCCACCCGCCCCCCGCAGTATGGCAATTTCTAGTAACGTTGTTATTCTCTCTTTTTATGGTGTTTCTGAATTACCTCTCTCTAGTCTTAAGGAGTTTCCAAATGATATTTCTAAACAAATACTCTGCCTAGGAAGGAAACAAGGACTGTGTTTTTCAGTATTTATCATATTCTATCACTATTTTTTTTTCTTTTTTTTTTTTTACATTTAAATAGTACACCTTCCGAAAATAAATCAAAATTATCTTTATTGCTTTCAGCTCTCCCAGCAGATATGCATTGTGAACATCAAAGAAAGGATCATAAGTAAGCCACAGTTACATGATTAATGCTACCACAGAGGTCTAAAGAAAAAAAAAAGCATAATTTGTCATTTTAGCTTATCTTCAGGAATGCTGACTTGATTTGATTGTTGTAACCTCAATAATTTGCCAAGAGATTAAGCCCCGAGATTCTGATGTTATATCTGAAAATGCCATCGAGCCTGCTCATTCCTTATGCATTTTTGAAAAATGAAGCCTTTGTCTATTTCCCTGCCAACACAGCTTTGTATCCCATTGTACAATTATTAGTGTTTTGGTTTGCTGGTTTTTGTGTCACATTACTGCTTTCCCTAGCAGCCCTCACCCAGCTTAAAGGATTTTATTGTAGAAAGTTACTTGCAAGACTCAGCTAAATTTTTTCCACTTTTAATTTAAGCTTATTTTACTACAGTTTTGAAGTCCCAAAATACACATTGTGTTTTTCAAGAATATGTTGTATTATTTTATGGAGAACAGGTGGGATGGATCACCTGGAGAGTTGCTGAGCACGTTTGGGAGAGGAAGGCTCAATGGACAATACAAGTAGCAAAGAGAAAGTGATAGGTCCTACAGTTATGACCGTGAGGAAGAGGGAACCTCTAGTTTATGCAGAGAAACCACAGGGTTGAAGTGAGGTGCACAAACCTTTATACTTCTGGTCTCTCTTCTTTAGTTGCTTTCAATTTGCTCTCTGTAAAAAATACAAGTAATAAAATCTGAGCATTTTCTTTTCATTCACTTATTTATTTTCTTAATTGCAAAAGCTTTCCAGTCTTTTGGAACAGTTGTTTATAAAAGGAAAAGTCTGGACTGAACATCCTTAAAGTAATTTCCAGTGCAGTGTTATTTCAGACAGCAAGGTAATGGAAAAGACTTCTTTTATACGTGGGAAAAACTGAGAGCCACAAATACGAGGAATTGAAAAGGGACAAGGAAATGCCATAGGAGGATGATTAGTAAAATGAGAATAAATGAGGCATGTGCTGGTTTCAATGAAGTCTAAGGGTGTAATGTGAGGTGCAACTATTACTTTAATCCTTATATGACTTAAGCTGTGGCTGTTGTTATTCTCTGCCCAGCAACACCAGAGATTGGGTGTATCAATTCCACTTATATGGAATGCCATCTGGAAGATAGAAGGCCTTGTAACAGGGCACCATGGGTAAGGGATCTCACATGGAAACTCACTTTCCCAACCATCAGTGTTAAAAATCCAGAAATTATTTCTAAAAGCACTGCTTAATGTTGTTCCCTTCTCAAGTCTTTTGCTTGTGACTACAAGTGATGGCAAAATGGAATAGACATCTTTCAAAATATTTGTTTTTAAAATGAATTAATATGTTAATTAATGAGAAGATAACTGAGAAATTACATAGGAAAGCCAAGACATAGTACATTTAAATTATCACTGAATAAATGTAATTAATGGATTTATCAAAATCCAGAAAGGTCTTATACTGAACAAAAACTATAATGGGACAATTATTGTTAATACTAGCTGACTATAAGATCAGTTTTACAAGGGCAATGCTACAGATAAAAACTGAAAATTGTTATGTACAGCTGATTAGTAATCTGAATATGACGTAGACATTGGAAAAGCAATTCTGAAAGGCCATTGCTCAAATACTTTATTGATTAGGATTAAGAAGACTAAATGATCAACACCACAGTATATGCTGTGAAAACTCTGGCTGTTGCAACAAGAGAGGATAGCTCAAACATATGATTTTAAACAGTGATATTTATACCTCAGTTCAACTTAAGTACAATTTGTAGCTGTATAGGATTACCTAATCTCCATCTGCTCCTCCAAAAGCAGTAAAAAATTATGAGGATACCAGACATGTAAACTATTCCTTAATACTATCCATTTAGAACTCTTGAAAGACAAAGCACCAGAAATAGAATAAAGTGCCCTATATAGCCTATTCTACAAAAGCCCTCACAGAAATCCTAGGTATGAATCAGAAGAAAAATCATTACTGATCAATTACTTACTAAAACAGTTCATTGCAATAAATATAAGAAGAAAACCACCTACATTTTATTAATTATCCTAGTCACAAACAAAAGCACATGTATAAGGTATAAACAGTGGATATAGACTGCACTTACCACGCCAGATATAAGTTTATCAAAAGAGGAAAAGCTGACTGTTAATAATGCTACAGATTTGTCTTTGAAAAGAAAGAGACACACTAATGATGGAAACCTGGAAAGGATGTGTATGGAAACCTGGAAAGGATGTGTAGGCAAACGAGAAAGGTGAAGAATGAAATATGCAGATAATGGATTGTATTAGAACTGTCCAGAAACTTTGGAGACTGCGTAAGGACTCTCTGATGGGATTTTTTTATTTCTGACCTGTACATCTATCATCTGTTATGTATTGTGTATTTGCTATGGATGAGCTTCTGTTTAGCCTGGCTCTCCCCAGAGCAAAATTTATTGGTTATCTATTCAAGTTCTTTTTTATAAATTGTTTAATCATTAGTTCAGTTGTTAGAAATATTGATGTATCTCTTGATTCTGGAATGAAATTTGGAGATCTTATGCATTATGTCTTTGAAAACTTCTTTCTCCTTTTCTGGAATATAACTTTTTTGGGGGAGGGAGATACTGTTTTGGGGTTTTTTGGCACCTTATCTATTTTCCATTGTCTTCTTGTTTTCAATTTAGAGAAATGTAGTAATACTAGTATACTACCTGATCTTCCCAATAAATACTTGAAATTATGGAAATTGATTTAGAAACATTTAGCACTATCAAGATGCACTGATCTCATTAAGGTATGACTTTTTTTCTCATATTTTAAATGTAATGCAACCCCAAATCTGATTTAAACTGATTGACGCTTATTTGGTATTTTTAGAGGATTAAACATTTTTTCCCCTTTTCCTGACTGAATTCCAAGTAGTTACAAAGGCGCAATCTAAGGTCTGTTGAAAATACAGTTCTTGTGTTGAATTATCCCTAAAACGTAAAGTAACATTTCCGATGGAAAGGTGTATTATGGATGGAAAGACAAAAGTTAAGTGGGATGTAGCCTTTCCCCATTATTGTTACTGCTTGGTATGACTTGCAATTCTTTTCATGATATGGGAGAAAGGCAAATATCCATCCACTTCATTCATCTGTGTCCTGGTTTCATCTGGGATAGAGTTAATTGTCTTCCTAGTAGCTGGTACAGTGCTGTGTTTTGAGTTCAGTATG
>JAVJGG010000048.1:4998877-5025913 GCA_035590195.1 Aviceda cuculoides
GTAAAAAGGTAGGCATATATTGAGGACAATATAGTGGTACAATTTACTACACTCCTCCAGACATGCATAATTGCTGAGAAATAAACACAGAGTTTAAACGAAGGGTTAAAATAGAGAAGAGGCAGAGATGATGACACATGAAACACTAACATTGAAAAATGGAAGTCAGCCAAAAATCAATTAGTTTGTCCTAACAAGAATAATGTTATATTTTCTTCACAGAAAAACACACTGAAAAGAGGAGGCTCCTCTTCATCCATTCATTCTGGTCTTTCTCTGAAAAAAACCTCCCAAAAAACCAAAACAAAAAAAGTATTTTCAGGAAAGGACTAAATAGTATGGGCCACATAAGAGAATAAAGCACAGCAGTGGGTCAAAGCCTGCTTGTAGCTCCTTGCAGACCTCATCCTCACAGGTCAAATCCTGGGTTGGAAGGACAGAGCCCACCCCCAATGGGGAGAAGACCCATGCAAAACCTTTCTCCAATGAGCTGTGTTGCAATGCAACATCCCTGAGGAGCAGAGGGAAGACCAGAAAGATAAAGCCGAGCTTTGGGTCTTGCAACAGCTACTCTTTAATTACTTGAGGACACACAGATTTAGTAGTCCAACCACTGGGTTCTTCCCCAGACAGACGCACAGGGTTTAATGGTTAGATACAGCAGTTTTATGCATAGTTTTTGTCCTGGTTTCAGCATTAAACCAAGACAGTTTTAAGGACCACACCCACAAAAAAATCAATTGGGGTAAGCAGGAAAAAATAGCAGGTGCTTCAGTTGCAGGGAGGCACAGAAACTGGTGTAGCATCAGACATGAGGGCAAGGAGAGCCCACTGCTCCTCTGATAGCTTTTCTAGTTATGATTTCCAGCATTTTAAGACCTGGCTTTGCCAAATGTTTCAGTAGACACTTATTTTGATTGCACATAGCATTAAAGGAGCATTTTGCAAAAGCAAGTCTCAGCAACTCAGCTTTTATAAGGCCAGCAGGTCCGATGCTTCCCAGTCCACACTTTTATGTCCCATCCCAAAAAACAAACTAAACCCAACTGCCAGTTCTGCTCTTAGACATTCAGAAACTAAGCCTTCTCCCTGCCTGAGTGTTAAAATCCCAGCCAAGCAACAAAAGCTGACAGCTCATGCAGGGGCTCCGTGCTGGTGGGGTACCTCACTCCCTGTCTCCTCTCCCCATGGAGCAGCTGGATGCAGCACTGGCTGCACAGCCCCTTCCCGGCTGTCACCCACAAACCAACCCCCAAGTGCCAACAGCAACACTGCTGCCTGTGGCTTTGGAGACCCAGGGCTGCAAGATGCATTCAGTGTTGCAGGCAGGCCGTTGCTTTAAAAAAAACAGCCAAACAAAAAAAACCACAAAAAAACCCCCACAAAGAAACCCCCCAAAACCAAAATCAAAACCCCAAAAGAACAACAACATAATTTTGTGTGCAAAGACTTTAAGGGAAGTAACGCATTCAGAACCTGCAAACATTACAGTCCCTGCACTGCCTGAGCATTTAAACACACAGAGGGATTTAAAAAAAAAACAAAACCCAAACCACTACTACACTCCATTTATAATCTTTCCTGAGAAGAAAACTTATCTTTGAATTATCTTTGGAGAAGCAGTCAGGATATCCTCAGTCTCTTTTTCATTGGCTTTCCTTGAAATACTTTCTTTGCTGAGCTTGAATATATTCTTTTGCTATTAAGGAAAAGCATTGTTCTGGGGAGATGGAGTGTGGCTTTGCACACAGGTCTTAAGCAGATTTATTTTTAATTCCATGCTTACATATCTATGGTCCTGAAATTCAAAAACTTGTTTTCAAGTATCCATGCAGCCTCCTGCCAGCTGTGCAGACTGTCTGTCTCAGGTTGGTTGAGCTCACAGCCCACAGGGTCACTGAGGACCCCTTGTCCCAAACAGGCACACTACAGGGCTTATATTAAGAGTATTTTGAGGAAAAAAAAAAAAAAAAAACCAACACAACATAGTAGAAGTGCTCCTCTCCTTAGAGCCCCTGGCAGCAGCTGGAAGAACTCATCAGCATCAAAACACTGCAAGTTTCACCAGTCTGTAGTGATATATGTGAATATTTGAATAAAAAAAAAAGAAGTCCATCCCAGCTACTTTTTACGCTGGCTGCACTGGCCATGTGGCAGGGCAGGAGTTAACACCCATCATCCCTTTTATTTTCTCTTATGTTTTCATTGTCACCAAAAAGACCAGGGGACACTTATAGACCCCAGGCTTGCTGCAGTGTATTGGTCCTAAAGAAACAGCACAAAGCTTGCAGATAATTGCTCTGTGAACCACATCCACACATTTGGTGGGGTAATGTACACATCTGGATTTTCTATAATGGACAGACAGAAGTTTCATGAACTGTCTCGATGGTGCAGCAGGGCTCTTGCAGGCTCCAGGAATTTAAATATCGCAGCCACCAAGGCTGTGTGTGAAGCTGGGATGGGTAGTTTCATCCCACTCTCACCACGGCTGACTTGCCAGTCTTTACCTTTATGAAAACAAACAAACAAACAAAAGTAAATTAAAAAAAAAAACAAAACAAAACAAACACATCTTCCTGTTCACTTTCACCTCCCCAGGTCGCTTGGCTTAGAAGCATTTAAGACAGCTGGTACCTGAAACAGGAGATGTCTGAGTAGAGAGTAATGCCATGTCAAATGTGTTACTTGGGAATTCGCTACCACTCCAGATTTGCAATGCAGCAGCTTTCAGTTACTGGTTTTCTACTGTGGTCTCCACCATCAGCCACTTCTCTGGGCCAACATCAAAAAGGCAGCTGGAAAAGTGATCTTGATGGCTCCAATCCTGAGCTCCTTAATTTAAATTTGAAGACAGCCCATCATTGCAATAAACAAAATAGCTTTTACATTTTCACACAGGCTATTATTAAACAGATCATATATAATGGGAGTGCAAAGCACTCACATTACACAACTGCTATGACTATTTTTGCCACCTGCCAGTACAAAGCTCTCCAAGTCAAACAAATAATTCAATGAATTATTACACACAGTTTCTCACCTAATTAAGGCTCACTATCATTTAAGGCTCCCCTTTGTTCAACAGTGGAAGTGACTGAATTGGAGTCACTCGGGAAAAGAAGAAAAAATATTGTAGATAAATTAATCTTAACAGGGTCAAATTGCTTCTTAAAAAGCTAAAAAACTTTTCTTTTTAATTACCAGTCGTAACCTCAGGCTTTAGGGGGAAGAAATTAAGATTAAGCTGGTTATTAAGTTACAAATGCGTGCAACAGAAGGTAATAACCAATCCAACAGGGCACCAGGCATGCAGAGGCAAGAGTCTCACTACTTCCAATGTTCATGGGGCTAAACGAAAATCTGCACAGTGACACCAAGCCCCGGGAATAACTGAGTTTTAAACCCCTCAGCAACTTTGCAGACAGTATCTATGTTCAATTAACAGCATCAATTTCAGATGGAAACAAAATGTAGCCTTGTAGTTATACATTCAGTGACTTAAGTGCTTATTAGCAATCAGACACATTAAAGTAGATGAAACACCTTCCAATGCTGGCAACTAGAATGCCTGGAAATGGGATTTGCTATTGTGTTTTCCAAGAGACTGAAACAAAAAAGGTGACACCAAACCATCGCTGACCCAACCTGTGCACCACTGGGCGGGCACCATCCCTCGGCAGCGCTGTATGGCCCTACACCTATGGGACCATTCCTCTACAACTCATCAGCTTCTATTTATTACATCTAATCTTGCATGAGTTATCCTAAAGAAAAGATTCATTATTGCAGATTTTTTTTCTTTTAATCCCTACTCGCTGCAGAGCAGAACATCTCATCTGCCAATTAAACCAGCGCTACATCCAGACAGTTTTAATTCTGATGGATGAAAAACGGATTACTTTAGCACAACTGTGATCTTCTTTTAATAACTAACAGATCAAGCACAGCAGAGCCACCTTCCTATTTGGAAGGAGACAATGGAAAAAAAAAACCTTCTGGAAACATAACATTTCATACTCATGCCTGCACTAAGGCTGCTCTTTGGCTACTGAGGTACCTTGTCCTCAGCTGGGGAGGAACCCCATTCCCTGCATCTGCTGCAGACACTGGGATGTTGCACCCATTTGGTGACCTTCTGACACGAAGCAGCAACCCAAGTTTGTTTTTCCCCTTTCACTGTAATGCTGTCACAGGTAAGGGGTAACTGATCGGTGAGCAGGCAGAGAACGTGATCTAAATTCTGGATCTGTGAGGCTGGCTTGCAAGGACAGCTTACACTCTCCAAATCATTTGCAAGGCAGGAAGGAAGCAAACTGTGATGGACTATTTTTCTCTAATATAACCCTTGTTAGTTTATCTGCAGCTGGTAGTTAAGTGCTTCCTTTTCCTCCCTAAATATAGATGAAATGCTCAGCATGGAACAACTTCAGAGCCTTTCACCCAACCTCTCAAGCCTTCTGCAAGTGCAGCCAGGACACACATGAAGCCTTCACATCCCATCTGAGCCCCCCACGGTACAGACATGGGTGGTGCTGGAAAGCCCAGCAGGAAGGAAAAGGCTGATTCCCTCTTTGCTGGGAAGATTTCTTGGTTGATGGAGAGTAATGAGCACCTTTGGTCAGGCTACTATCTCCCCCCAACTCATTTCAGTTGAAACTACCCACAACACCTGCTTTGGAGGTACCCTGTGTACCCTCAGCACTGCATTTTGGTTATGGGAAATGAAATTATTACAGGGACCTTTCTAAAAGCACCTGCCTTGGGTTATTTTGTGGATGGCAGGCTCACCCTGCCACGCTGGAGAATGCAATGGTAACCCAGACCACGTCCACCAGGGAAATAATCCAAGTGGTGAGCCAAGGGAGGTCCGGGGCACAGGACTGCATCCACACCATGAGGGAACATCTGGATCCAGGGTATGGACTCAGATCTGCTTGTGGAATTCAGGCGTATCCATTTACTAAGGCAAAAACGGATGACAACAGTCACTTTTCTGAGCTCACCAGCCATTCATTTCACCCTGTTAACCAAGACCTCCGAAGACAGCAAAAAGGGACAGGATTTCAGGACTATTCCCTGTGCCACGCATGGCTAATTGACACAGAAATCAATCCCAGCATCACAGGAAAGAGGCAGGGATGCTCACACCTACTAGCAGATCTAAGGACCAGACTGAGCAGCAGCACATGATACAAACTGCACTAATGAGAAACTCACAGCTGTAAAGCAACAGGGGGAACGTGGCTGGAAAACAATCCGCTTGCAAAAGCGAGGTAGATATTTAATTGAACATAATAGGAGATAATTGGCAGGCAAGTATTTTGACACAATGGAGTGGGTGGTAAACACAGGCATAAAGCAAATTCAACAAAGCAGGGCAGAGTGTTTTTTTCTAGAAATTACCAAGATGCTAACTTTCATTCAAAAAAATCCTTTCTGCAAGACAGCTGCAGCACATTCCCCCTTCTTAGGCACTTGTTATGGTAGTCTCAAGGATACATTTGTTGTTACAACCCAGGCAAAGCAGCTGCCTAAGGTCTCTCTCTGGAAAAGGTTACTTGAATTAACTGTTAAATTATAAAGTTGCTGCTGTCTCAATATCTCAGCCAATTAGTTCAAAAGCACTGTAATAAATTAGATTTTTTTGTACCATGGTGTTTATAGGATTTGCTACAAAGCAAATGTAATTACTCAAGAATTTAGCACTACTGCTAAAGAAAAGAATCAAAGAAGATGGAGCCAAAACACACCAGGCACCTCTCAAGGAGAGATGTAAACCAGCACGCAGAGGAGAGCGAAAAGCTGGGAGAAGGATGCAGAAAAGACAGTGAAGAAGAGCTCTCCCACCCGTAGGAGCCCAGACCAAGCCAAGGGAGGGCTGCACTCAATTCTGGTTGTCTTGTCCTTTAGGCTTAAGCAGCTGATACCCAGTTGGCCCAAAAATAGTGGAAATATCAGTAACTAATGGTTTTTCAGGTCACTGTGAGGAGAGTGCAGGTGTTCTCTGTGCTATTTTTTTAGGGCTCTGTGAGGGCTAACTGGGAAACAAACATTTTACTGTAAGGCTTAAGTTTATGAGACTTAAGCTGTCCTTGGATAGTGCAGGAGTGCCATATTCAAAGCTCTCCAAGGTTAAGTGGGATACATCTCACTTCCCAAGACCTATTGAGTCCTGAAGGCTTTTACAAGTGCCTTACCTGTGACTGCAGAAAGACACTCAGACACCAGCAATGCACTTCTGGTTGGCAGAAAAAAAAAAAAAGGTGTGTGTGTGGGAAAAGACCTAAAAGCCCAAGATTTTTAAGACACTGAGGTACCCCTGAAATGCAACAGCTCCTATCTCTGTATTGCCTCTTGATTTCCTGAGAAAATAAAATAATACCAGACATACAAACTGCAATTTCCTCTACCTAAAATCCCTTTTTCTACATAAATCCCCAGCCTTAAGAGCCTAAATCCTAAACTATTATTCATCAAGTAAGCAGGTGCCAATCAATGATTCTCCATAAATCAAGGAGCAGAGGCTACAAGCAAGATGCATTATTTCTCTGACATTTCCAGACTCTTTCGTACAGGCTGGTATTACAATATTGGCATTTAAAATTATTAATGTGAGCATTGTTTGAACACCTCAAAACTCAGACCTAGCAGGACACAGTGAAATAAATCACATTTCCTAATGATTTTTATTACCATCTTCCTGCAACTCCATAACTTTTTAAAGATACCTTTGATTTTGCAATTACTCACTACAGTTTGATTGTTCCCAGAGTAGACAAATTTTATTCTCCACTGGAGCCTGAAATTCAGAATTAAACATAATAGAAATAAATTTATTTTTTATTAGTTCTTTTAGTACTGACTATAGATTGCTTCCAAAAGACGCCGTCTTCTAATGTCTTTGGAAAGCAAAGCAGCTGTTGAATTCCTCCTGGGCCAGTATCAATCTATTCTTGTTACTAATGGTGTTACTTAAATTATGCATCAATAAGTTAGGTGGCAATCTGTTTCCTTTCTTTCCCTGGGCCCTTCACCTTAGAACAGAAAAGAATATTTTTCATTCAAGGATTTGCGCACACACCATTACCAGTGGCAACAACCAACACTGAGACTGTAAATAAAGCAACTTTAAGGTGAGTTAAAACAAAAATAATGCCAGGTATCCCATTTTTCTCTGCTCCTTTACAGCTGTTCCCATAAAACAGCACATTGCAAAAGCAAGCAACAGTTTTGTAACTGTGCTGTTTTCAACAATGAGACTATAATCCTTTTAAAACACTAATTTAAAATAATTTGGATCTTTTGCAAGTGGTGATTTTAACCAGTTATTTCCTTTGCATACCGTGACTAACCTCACGTGGAAAGCCCTACACAACCACTCACTAAAAGCAGCTCCCATTTAAGCGAGGGATACGAGAGTGTTCATGACTTCAGCGAACAACTGAAAAATACACAAAGAATAAAATCATCATAATTAGCATAAGTAGCTGCTCCAACAGTTGCCTAGCTAGCACATTATTATACATTTTTATTATCTTTCTATTAAGCATTTCTGGAGCTCAGAAAGACAAACTGTACTTGATAACTTTCATATCCTGCATCCTTCAAAATGAATTTATTTTTTTGGCATTTCACTTGTATTTCAAATCATGTTGATGCTATTTATGAAGAGACCCAAGTTTCAAACAAACCATTTTATACACACACAGGCTGCTAAGACATGCTTGACCTGCGAAAGTACTCAAGTAGCATAAGGGATGCTGGACTGGTGTCAGAAAGCAGCACCACTACTACCTCTTCTCCATCGTCAGGATGGAGGACACGTATAATTGTTCTAGCTGCTTCATTTGCCCTGCAAAACAGTTTTGCAGAAAGGCAGTTCCAGTCTTAAAAGGAAAGCATTCTCTGTTAACATGTTAACATGTCTTTTACAAAAATTATTTCTCCAAAGGAAGAAAAATACATTATTTCAACTTTGGCTGAAATGAAGGAGGACTACAATTCTGGTAGGTATCACAAAGATCCATGAGAGGAAAAACACAGCCCTAACCTATTCTGGTGTAGCTTCCTTACTGAGCTGTATGTACCACTGACCCCGTTTCAGCTGGGATAGAGTTAACTGTCTTCCTAGTAGCTGGTACAGTGCTGTGTGTTGAGTTCAGTATGCGAAGAATGTTGATAAAACCCTGATGTTTTCAGTTGTTGCTAAGTAGAGTTTAGTCTAAAATCAAGGACTTTTCAGCTTCTCAAGCCCAGCCAGTGAGAAAGCTGGAGGGGCACAAGAAGCTGGCACAGGACACAGCCAGGGCTGCTGACCCAAACTGGCCAATGGGGTATTCTATACCATGGGACGTCACATAAACTGGGGGTGGAAGTTGTTCGCCGCCGCTTGGGGAGGAACGGGGTGTCGATCGGCGGGTGGTGAGCAATTGCACTGCGCATCATTTGTACATTCCAATCCTTTCATTATTACTGTTGTCGTTTTATTAGTGTTATCATTATTGTTATTAGTTTATTCTTTTCTGTTCTATTAAATTGTTCTTATCTCAACCCACGAGTTTTACTTCTTTTCCTGATTTCCTCCCCCATTCCACTGGGTGCAGGGGGGAGTGAGTGAGCGGCTGCGTGGTGCTTTGTTGCTGGCTGGGGACCACAATACCAGAGACTTATCTTGGGTTTTCTGGAAAGTCACAATGTGTTAAATGATCATGTTGCTTGGAGACAATCCTGCCTTGATGATACATTCATCAATCTGCTTGTGACTGATCTCTGCTCTGACTACGGTACTTACCCAGCTAACATTTATATGTCGTTTTTACATCCCATGAAGTTTTTTTCTGTGATGTCCTATACTAAGCTTTTGAAAATCTATGATTGTTCCAAATATATTGGCACAAAACTTATAAAGCCAAAACACAGTCTTGTATGTCGAGGTCTGTAGGATGAAAATAAATTATGGTGATAGCACTTATTTAGATCTCCTTTCTTTTAAATAGAAGTTCACACCTCACTTGATGTGTATATTTATATTGTGGTTAAGAGTTAGCATTGCTACCTCAGACCAAACATCAAGATTCCCAATAGTTCAAAACCGTTGAAATCTAATGCTGTTGCTACTCTTCCAGTGTCCTGTGTCTCCTTTTCAGAGGGCTCTCTAGGAAGTATTTGTGTGTTTAGGAGCTAATGCAAAAAAAAAAAAGATCTGAAAACATTCTAGATTTGGATCTGTGATGCAGTGCCTTACTACACAGTCAAATTCCCATACTTATAATGCCAAAGTTATTTGTAGTTTACATACGCTATGCCAGTGAATTCAATATCATTTGGTGGAGAAAACCTATCCACACAGAAAAATTGTACTATGTTTGGCCTTTAATACTTTGCAAATATTCACCTATACTTCTTCACAATGAGTACAACAGACACTTTCAGTGGAACTTATGTTTAATGTTGTCTTTATGTAGAAGCAAGTAGGAATTATAGTGTTAGCTTTAATGGATAGTTCATTATATGAATTAAGTGCACAAACCCTTAAAATACATTGGGAACAGCTTAAAGATATGACTGTGAATTTTCGGTGTACCTGCAGACTAAAATCTCATTTTAGCGGTCTTCTTTCTTGTTATGTGCACTTATGTTCCATTACCAGTAATTCTAGTTACATATGCATATGTGTGGGAGGACAAAATAAAATAAAAACTTCCAGCTATTTGCAAGTGGAGACAATTCCAGCAGAGTCTAGAGAGCTACAGAAACTTCTACATGAGTAAAACCACAACCCTATCCCATTTTAACTGAGTACTTGAACTGTCTGCCCTTGCTTTAGATACATGTAATTCATTTAACTTTGTTGTTCATCAGGATTAAAAAACAAAGACAGAAAAGAGAATTTGTCCTAAAAAGTCTTCATTTTTAGAACGCAAATGTGAGCCTCATATTCCTAGATGATTCCCACTAAAAAATTTTCTTTCTTGCAAGCTACATGTTTAATGGCAAAGAAGTTAGCAAAAAAGTACCAGACTTCATCTATTCATCTGTCTTCTTGTGTTAAGTTCCTGTGTTTTACTTCGTGGTCACTGTGATCTGAGTAATTACAAATAAAAGCCATAAATAAAAGAGAAAAGGCGACCTTGAAAAAGGTGTAATGAATGCACTGTGCAAAGACTCCACTGCACATTAAAACACAAGCTATAGCCACCAATGTTTCTTTGTCAGTCTTTATTTCGAGTTACGTCTACAAATAAGCTGCACTAAAATATCTGAGAGGAGAAAAGGGAGATTTACTATTTGGGCTCCATCCATTTAAATGTATACTGTATTAGTCTTCCTACAACGTCCAATTCTTTTATTGATGGGAAATTAGCCTTGCCAACCTTGTTATACAGCCTCAAGAAACTTGATTTCTAGCTACTGCAGGAGGCATGCTTAAAATGAACGTAGTAAATTGGACTTCCATTAACTTTTTTTGGAGTTTGATCCCACCTGGAGACAAGCTCTTTCACACCTTTTCAGATACCCTTCCTTTAAATTCTTTGTGCAGGTACAGAATGATGCTCTCAGAGTAGTGCCTAGTCCCTGAGCTCTTCCAAGGAGACACCAGCAAATAAGACACGGAAGGCAAGTGGAAAAGAAAATTAAAAAGAAGAAACATATTGTAGTGGAAGGTCATAGATAAGGAATGGAGTGGGTTTATGAAACCCCACATGTCATCTGAGCTTTTCCATCACGCCTCTGGTAAACACTTCTGGAGCTGTATGTGAACTTCTATTATGGACAGCCATGGGAGTGTGACCTTTGTTCTCTGAGGTAATTGGGCTTGAATATGTCCAGAATGCCAGTGGAACAGAGCAGTGTGAATCTGTGTTTTTCTAGATAAACCTTGAAATTTTGACAGTTTTATTAAACGTTATTCCAAGTGTCCTGGGTCTCATAGTAATTCTGGAAATCAATGTCCACAGGATTTTGCATGTATTTGAAAATGCTGAGATCTTATTTGAAAGCTTTGATATTAAATGTCTCATTTCAGATCCCAGATTTTAGAAAAAAAGAGGTGGCATAGGAATTTTGGCTTCTATTTGGCTGTATTTTTGTAAGAAAATTTCTAAAACTCAAAAACATGAACTGAAGTCTGCCAACAAATACCAGTGTGCTTTTAAGGAAAAAAAAAGTCTCATAACTTTTTGAACCATTGACTATTTTTTTTTTACATTAATATTTCCTCTTTTCTACTAAGGTAGTATGAAAATATTGTTTGTTAAGGTTTCATTTCTTTAAGATGGTACATAGCCTTTATCTACTACATTCATTTGAACTCATGCCTCTTTGAGCAGACAGCTCTAAGTGATACAACACTGCGAATAACTAAGACATATTCCAAATACTATCCTTATTTCTTGAGATGTAGAGATCCTGAAAGATTAGAGTATTCACTGGAGATGTGTATGGGCAGGATTTTTAATCTTGTAGGTGACAATCTTTCTAACAGCGTGTCCCAAGGAGTCACTTGCTGCTTACTGTGAGGAGGCTCACTGGCACAGGCTTGGCCTTTCCTAACTCGTGCTGTATAAGACAATGCCCAGAGACTTTTCAGGGGGTAGCATGTAGCAGCAATCACTACAAATAAGTGATTTTGAAAAGAATGTACAAGATCACTCCCTCCAAGTTCTTTCAATGTTACCCAGTAAACTTTATGCTTTCAGACACTTGGACGTTACACTTCAGTACACATAACTCACCCTCGTTGTTCAGTACTATGAAAACATTATTCAGAGGAGCTGCAACACAGCCACTGTCTTATTTCATGCATTTTGAATGGGACGCACACAAGCTAATACTGTTTTAGGGATAGAAGGACATTAAATAGCGTTCAGTACCAAGTGTTGTATATTGTGGATGATGCCAGTCTATGCCACTTGCAGGGTCTTAGGACCAGAAAACAGTTCCAGGCTTGTTGCTTTTAGGAGAATATGTATAGTCTAAAAGGACCCACTCATGGAGCTGTGAAGGCAGTGTGGGGAATGAAACAGAGGAAAAGGCTTTGAATAAGAGAAGCATTAACTGGAGAGAATCTTCTACTAATGCATTTGCTCTCAATGAATGATGGAAGCCAAATCTATTATATCTGGGAGGCAAAACAGAAGAAGATCATGAGAACTTGAAGGAGTTATCTGAGAAAAGGTTTTTTCCATGAAACTTGAATCCCTGGCTCCATATACTAATATGTCTGTAAGATCTTCAGCATTAGATTTCCTGCAGCTTTTAAAATTTTTGTGTTTTAAAAACATAAAACGTAACTTTTATGTTGAGTGTTCAATATATATGTTCAACATGCATTACACGGTTTGGTTTTTTCTATAAGCTTATTCTAAACTCCATGTATCCTATCCTATCCTATCCTATCCTATCCTATCCTACCCTATTCATTATTTTACCATAGCTGTTTAATAAGTCCTTACTTTGTTTTATTAGAAAGCTTATTTAATTTAGAAGGATAAAGAGGGAATGGGTGAAACCGGTGAACAACATATGCATTGCTAACATGGAAGTGGGTTGCTGTAAGACAAGTGTCAGACAGCTGAAAATACCTGCTTTTCAGAGATGTGCTTACAGAGCCTACGGATTGAGAAGCACTTACTGGAAGTTTGCAGAAGGTCAGCACCAGTGGTCAATTTTTTGGAAAAGTCATCTCTGGCAGAGAGCCACCACCTTCCCATTAGAAATGACCAAGTGACACAATACAGGCCGCAGATCATGGTGTCTCCTAAGGCCCCAGGTGACACAACTAGAATACCTTTTCCAGTTTCTTTTTAAAAGGACATTCTTACATTCTAAAAAAAAGCCCAAGTTCACTAAAACTGACTAGAAACAATGTTCTTAAGTCACTAAATTAGTTTGCCCCATCTAATTAGCTTATGTAACATAGCTAATTAGCTGACACAGTATAATCAGCTTATGTAATGACAACATTCTGCCTTGCAAAACACATTTTTTTCTATTATTCTTCCAACAATTTGGTAGTAGCATAGTAGGGAAGACAAATAGTTTCTTAATGCATAGAATACAATTTTTGGCTGATAGAAACTTCCATAAAAATATTTTCCTTTCCTTATACTATCCATAGTCATCTTTATGTTTAAGCATAATTAATACAGAGAAAGTAGACTTAAAATATGGTAATACACAATAATTATAAAGGAGTGCACAAAGATATAGAATCTCCTTTACTTTTCTTACACTTAGCATGTAAATATACAAGGCTGAATTATCCAAGAAAAGTAATTTATGTTCCTCATTATTGTTTAATGCACACTAATAGTCTTAAAAATTTGGGGGTTTGCTCAGTTATTCCTTTTTAAGGTAGTGGATGTCATGCTAGTGAAAGATAGTAGGTCAGGAAATCCCTACCTATTCCATACACTTCCTACCACTGTGTCTCCTTGCATGACTTATTTAACCTTATTTGAAAGAAAGTGCTTCATTTTTCATTTCCTTATATGCTTCTTGTATTTCAGTTGCCTTTATCCCTTAAGGAACCTACACACCTTCCCTCATACCTACTAGAGGGAGTTCCCATATAGATATAAAGTTGTTATTAGTTTTATTCTGACACCTGAATCAGGAGCTGCTGTTAGCAGTTACAGGATATTATGACTCTCATGAGCTGGCGTTCAGACATACGTTCATAGATGGTTACTTAGGTGCTGTCCTAAGTAAACACAGGTTTAAAAACTTTTCTAAAGATGAGTTGGGGATACATTTTCAAACACATCTATATATTCTTACTAATAGGTCTTATTCAACTAACTTGGCATAATGGATTCGTGTCTGGAGCTGAGCTTCTCACTTTTCAGTTCTGCGTTGCTGAACTTCTCATTCCCTGTATCTCCTAAAAACCTGAAGACCTTTCCCATAAGCACTTAGGACCCTCTTTTTTTTATTCTTTCTTTCTTTCTTTCTTTCTTTCTTTCTTTCTTCTTTTTGTTTTTTGGGTGGTTTGGTTTTTTTTTTTTTCCAAATGTTGGAGATGGAAGCAGAAGCATTTAAGAAAAAGACAAAGACATGTCTATATCTGAAGTTCTGTCCCTTGTCTAGAGTTATTGTTGGGTCGCACTTAGGAATGCCTTAAAAACTAAAAGCTGATTCTGAGAGCTCATTATGGGTCTAGCAGCTAGGCATTGTTTTATTTTTAAAGGCTGTGGAGGTCTTGCAGACTTCTGTGTGATCACCTAACATGACAGTGGCAACATGGGAGGTGAAAGATCAGCTTCTTTGCCATGCTTGTACTGAGGATGTACTAGGAATTTCAGCATAGCAAGGAGTTTTCTGTTCACCAAACTGTGGATCATTTTATGCAGGGACTTTCTTTTAATATGCTTCACTGTATTGTCAAGAGAGCAATAATCTGTGACAAAGGTTTTTATGTTTTTGAATGAAAAATATTTATAGGATCAAAAATGTTGCTTGGTAAGTCAGCTGTGCAACCTAGTTCAAAATGAAAAGAAATGTCAAACAGTATTTAGTCCTAGGAAAGAGCTTAGTTTTTAATGTAGCACTAAGGAAAAGTATAATTAAAAAATTTAACAGAGAATGAGCTAGAAAAATACAATTACATGGGAGATACTGTTTATATTCTAGGCATTTTGAATGATGATTATTTTAAAAGGTCCCAAAATGATAGCTGCTGCTAAGGATTTCAGGAAAAAAGTTCTCCTGGAAAAAAAAAAAAAGAAAAAAAAAGGGAAAAAAGAAAGAAAAACAAAATATCCAACAAAAGCAGCAAAAATAAAATATCCTGGCAGAAGGGAGAACTGAGGCTGATTATCATGGGTGTATCACAGAAGAGAAATACTATGCACTAAATTCATGTAGGATGAAACTACCCATATACCAAAGTACAATACGTTTTTCCTAACATCATATAGCTATGTCTTATCACTGGATTATTCGTTACCAGCTATAATGACCACCCTCCATCCACAGACTTCAAATATTGGCAATGCAATAGGGGCCGTTGTTTGGGTTTGCTTAATCTGGTTAATCACTGGCTGGTGCATATTTATAGGCAGAATTAGATTCCTATGGAGAAGTTATACAGAAGACGTTGTGCCACCCGGTCAAGATCACATAAGAAGCTTTAATACAGTATGCTGCTTGTTGTGCTGAATTCTAGCTCCTTCCAAGGCCCCAGGTCACTCAGGTGCCTTGCTGCCTGTATTTACTATTTATGGCAGTCTCATTTTCATTGTTCTAAGTCAGTCTGAGGTTAAGCACATGCTTAGAAATCTGGCTCAGTTGAGACCCTAGTAACTGACCTGAAATTGAACATTTTAAGTGGTATAAATAAGAAATTCATAATAAGTATAGCAACATCTGCCAGGCTTTGTAATAACAAACTCAGTAGGAACACATTCAGGAGGGGATGCCAGTAGCAGAGAAACTGCTGAATTTTTTTTTTTTATTTTTTTTTTAATTTTATCAAGCTTAATCCACTGGCTTTGTCACTGGGACAGTAGTGCTCTTTTACCAGCCACTAGGTTATTATTAGATGTTCTTAGTTCTACATAAATTCTGAACAGAAACTTCTAAATAAATCAGCATTTTCAAGTGTCACAGATGAAAGCACTTATAATTATTCAGAATATCAGATTCAATGTGATTTTGAAATCTAGATTTCTGCTTCAAACACACTAAAATATGTATTGCATTATTTGATGAATAATTAACCAAAGAGTTAGGTTAAAGTAATAAAACCATACTAGTGCTGAATTTAATGGAAAAGCTAGCCTTCCTTTCCTTTCCCCTCTTGCTCCCACTACACACCTTCCACCACCCCTTCACTCTGCAGTTGAAGGCTTGCTTTTCAAATTATACTGAGGTAGCAACAAAAGTCAGAGTATGCATTTAAATGAAGGGGATTTGATAAGGTGAGACCCAGAGTTCTGAAATTAGGTTTCAGCAACAGATTCATTTTAGACTGAATTGACATTTCATTGTTAGATTTGTCCTTTTTTCTGTCACGGTGGAACTGAAAAGGTTAATGAAAACCCACAATTTACAGTAGAAAGTTACTTGAAATATGATTTTTCTTCCTTGTTTAAGAGACCCTGTGCTGCCTAGCAGGGGCTGTGTTGCTAAAGCACATTTGTTGAAGCTGTCTAGCTATGGAGCATGTTTACCAAGGCTGTACCAGCATCAATCATAACTACACGCCGAGTGCTCTTAACTCTCCATAGATGTGTAGTAGCAGCAGGGCCACCTGTCTGCTGCTTACCACCTACAGTCTGCCAGTCCCATTTGTCTCCAAGGGAGCACATTGGTAATTCTACAGAAAGAGAGATAATTTGTTTGGAAATTACCCTCAAAAGTGACAGACCAGCCTTCTTCCTTGACAAATGCTTCGGTGATGAGGTAGGGTGGGTTAACAAGGAATGACTAAGTCAGTGAAAAATACAAGCACATAACACTCCAAAGAAAAGAGTGTAAGATCTTTTTGTGTACATTTTGGATAGAATCCAAACTGATGCTAACATGAAATATTATGTTACTGGATACCTTTACAGACCATATGCAAAATACGTGGACTGAGTATGAGTGGGGCATCTAATCCTTCTACAGAAAGCCAAGCAATAGGGGAAAACAGATGTCTTATTTTTAACAGTAATCTCAGAGTGAATTAGGAGATAAAGCAAACTTTTGAGGATTTGAGAACTTCATTCAGAAGTCCCTGTTCTACCAAACTCCTTCAGTTTTAGTCAAACAGTGGCATAGCTGTAGAAACAAGGTATCAACAAACAGGTCCAGTGTAGAAACATCTGGATTTTAAAGTCTAAATTTTCTCATATTGTATATATATCAGTTATACTATTTTGGAATTTTATAATTAAGACTACTTCAAAACAAGAGCAGCAGCTCAGTTTCCTAAGGATATGACTCAAGAAAGTGTTTACAATACTTTCACTACTATCATCGGGAAGCAAGTATCTTTCCTGCATAGTTGAGGTTTTATTGTTTGTTTGTTTGTTTGTTTGTTCTCCTTCTCTGGATCAGAGCCTAATAAAGTTCTCTTCACTACATATGATTAGTCAGTCAGATGAATGATCAATGGCAGTGATTAGACCAAAGAGATGTTTACTAAACCCAGACCACTACCTGATTTGAAAATAGCTTTTTCATTATTCTTCTATGACAGTCTGTAGTGCTCAGGTCTCATTAGGATAAATCTTTGATGATATTTATTATCTCTATCTCTCTCTATATATAGTACAATGAGATATATCTTTTTCTGAGTTGATGATGGAGCTGGCTATTCTACTCCCAGCTTTCAGTGCTGGGGACTGAAAGTTGCAAATAGCTGGGAAAATCAAAGAGATTACAGTAAAATCCACAGCCATCCATCTCAGTCTTGTGTACACTTCTTTGTTCATCTTGTGGATAAATGCTTGCAGGACTAGGGCCTAAATAATATCTAGCTTTATGTTAAATCTCTCTATGCTCATGCAGGCTCTCATTAATTTTTCTAATACTTTTGTTCAAAGTGTCACTATTCAATAGATTATGAACTCAGGAATAAGAAGATAAAGTAACATAAACTACAGCAAGGAATTGGTTCCGGGACAAAAGACCTCTGTTAGTTTCATGCCTGGTGTATCATTTTAGATATAAAGACGGAGATCTATATTCAAGTATGCCTTTTCAACTTCACTGAGAATCTGTTCATAAAACAAAAAAACTTAGTTTACAAATTACAGAGAAAGTTTTCCAAAAGCTACACATGATGTCGCATTTTTGTTGTGATTTTCACTTTGATTTTAGGACTTTGTACCCTTTTCTTCATACAGCTCTAGATATTAAACAGGAACATTAGGCGAAAAAGGTATGAAATGGGAAAGAAATGCAAGAAATGAGTGTTTAACACCCTTATGATTTTTACAAATGTATGAGGAGACAAGGGAAAGATGGAGAAGTTAAAACTCTGGTTTGGAGCTTTGCATTTCTGTCAGTAACAATTTGCAGGAAGGGTAAACAAAAGTTCAGTAATAACAAGCGTTGAGATATGACAAAATGAGGCACTGTTTAAGACACACAATCACAGAGCACAACCAGTATTTCTTCTTGCTGTCTGTATTTAATATACATTGAACATCTTTTTTTAAATGTTTTTCAGCTTTGCAGTTTTCTGAGGAAATAATAATAAGGTATATTTATTTCACCAGAAAGTATCTTGAACAAGACAGTGGTGTTCCATTGACAAGTATTCTGACATCCCAAATCCATTTCTTTCAGGTCATATTGTAAACACTTCCCTTGCATAGGTGATCTATGACTCACAAATGCAGCCCTAGGAAGTTAGAATACACGTGCAAGCAAGAAATTGCAGATTTGGCTCTTAATTTAACCTTATTTTTAAAGAAATGCAAAATAATATAAAGACAAGGTCTCTTGGCATGTGAAAAATTTTCAGGAAGGATTTCCTAAAAAAAACCCCAGCGGTACAATGTCTCAAAGACCCTGGAGCTCTCTGGGTATGCAAAATGCCTACTGAAAGGGAATTTGGACTTGATTTTTTGTTTTTATTACTTAATCATATGTACCTACCTGAGATACTTCAGTCAGAGACATAGCCACAATAAGCACACTATATGATCATGAAAAGAGGAGTTTATCCAGAAGGTGGTTCAAATCTTAGGTGGGCTGAGGGTGTTTATTTCTGTCCATGGACCACGTAGTGATACCAGGGCAATTTCAATCCTGATTTATGTTCCTCAGTAGGATGTCTGACTTTCCATGAGATTAATCCACTCTTTGTACCAAACTGTTTAACTCAGAACACCCTTCCTTTTCTGCTTATCTCCTTGTAGATATTAAAAAAGCAAGCTTGTATTATTTGTCAGACCCCACAGAGGGGTACTACTCATTTATGTAAGTACAGGGGACTTACAGCCTTAAAAATCTGTTAGAACAATTCCAGAGTGCCCACTACTATACTCAGAGGGACAGAAATGCAGCAATGTGCCACACGGCAGAGTCAGAAAGGCAGGTTCTCTCAGAAAAGTAGTCTTTTCCCATGTGACATGTCAAAGATAGATCTGTTCTTTTCTTCTGTTTTGTATTTGGAGGAGTCAAGGCTGACTGTATTTCCCCCAGGAAAATGAGGTATGGTAAGTATGGGAGCAATTCTGATAGCTTTACATTCACGAAACCTGAACTCTCTTTACATATAGGTTTCAGAGCTACTGTATCTAGGGAAGCAAACTCTGCTAGAACACAAAAGAAAAACCTGTTTGACAAGCTGAATGTTAGGAAGTACTTTAACTGCTTGAGGATAGTGGCCTATGAAGGTTTGTGTTAAAAATAAATCATTGAATAAAAAAATATATAAAGTATGTATGTACCTATATATACCTATATGCATATCACATACTTACCTGGGGAGAAGATCAAACGAGATCAATTTGCGGAATTCTATTTTTTTGTTTGGTTTTCTCAGATTCGTATACCACTAATAGAAACGAACAATCAATAAATTTTCTGGAATCAGGGTTCATCAGACAGTTATGAAGCTGGGCATAACATGATTTGTTTTCCTCCTCTGCCATATATTAAATTGTCAGGGCAAAAAGAATTCCCTTGCTGAAAATAAGGGCCCGAAGAGTGTAACACTGAAAGGCCAAATGTTAAAATCTAGTTCTCTGAGCAGAACTGTACTTTAAAAGTAACTTAAGAAAAACTTTGCCTTCTTTTTTATTTATTCTTTGCAGTTATTTTCCACATCATTGCATCTAATGTTACGAAGTTTTGAAGCAGTAAAAGTCTCAGTGATGCTGACTGAGATACTGAGTCATTGGTCAGTCAATGATGGCTTTCATTCAGTGAAATCCTCAGTGATAAAGCAGAAGAACAAAGACCTCTATTTGTCACTCTGGGAGGGAGACAGTGAAAAATGTTTCAAGATGGTACGTTTTACTAGATTTCAAGCTGAAGCCTTATTCAGGTTTAAATGCTGCCCTTAGGTATAGTCCTAAGCATGGGGGAAATGAGAATGTATAAAGCCTCTTGAGGCATTGCTGCGGAGTACCTTTAAGGTCATTCAAAAGAGATGACTTTTCTGCAGCACAGTTCCCTTTTATGCTGGAGTGAGAGTAAGGGTTTTATTCAGCTTATATCTGCCTAACCCTGGCTGGTTTTAGACCAGCAAAGATTTCTCACCTTAAAGAAATTTTAAGTGCATGGGTTTAGGTGGGTTTTAAGTTATCTGGATATAATCTGAATATATGAAAGTATAAAAGCAGGCTTTGCAAACCTTTTCTGCACAAAGTCTGTCTTCAGCAGTGGTGCAAAAGCACGGAGAGGTACTGTAGGACACACTGTGCGTTTTCTGGTCTCCCTCATATAACTAGTGTTAAAGTCCTGAGGATTTTCCCATCAAGGTGGCAAAGGCAAAAAAGAAGAGTAAATTGTGAATGCTAACAGGTGGTTAATAAGTGAATGCATGTGTGCTGGGGGTGGACATCCGAAACTGAACTTTTGCATTCCCTGACAAAAGCCTGCTACTTCTTGGCTGGGACCATGACAAGCCAGTGGTAAATTTTGATAACAGCCAGATTAAAAACAAGTGGCACATCCTGAATCCTCCAGGTAATACAGAGGCACAAGACAGAAGCGCCAGTTTGAAGGCTTATAATTTGTTATACTTCTTCACATAGGTTATTAGACTGGGAAGAGTGGGGCTTTCAGCAGCCTGGAAAGAAGAGCTGGTGCCCAAGAGAAGGGTTCCTCAAAAGTAGAATTGGTTTTGGAAAGACGAAGGTGAAGCTCCTGACTGGAGTTAGGCTCCTGGAAGTGGGGAAACCTCCTGGACATGGGGGAGATGAGCAAAAACCAAGGCTGGGGCAGGCCAAGGGTCATGACCAGTAATGCCTGAGGGGAGCAACGGTGAGCAACAGCACAGCAGGAACCAACGCAACTTTCTGCCCAACCAATCCAGTGCAGCAGCTGCCCACCTCCCCATGGGAAGCCGAGGGAGGGATGTGTGAGACAATAATATAGGGTAAACACTGTCATCTTCATGGTTCTTAAATAAACCCCGGTCGGCCAAACAAGGTACTAGTATTCAAAGGTGCATCAGCCTTTATCATCTCAGCAGTTGTTACAGTAAGCAGGAGTGCATCAGTAAGAAGGCAATAAGGTAGGTTTGTTTGTTTTTCCCCTCAGTGAGTCATTTCAGATTCCCTGATATGTGTCTGGAAGAAGCACGGGTCTGTCCTAATCACTGCAGGACATTATCCTTAGAACTGTCAGATTCTCAATTAATTATTTTAAAGGATCTGCTACATTACTTCCTAAACAACAAAAAGAAATGGTGTTTTAGCTATTAAAAAGTTCATCTTAGGCCTGATTTACTGCCGTACTATTCTTTAGGATGTTTCCTCTCTGGCAGCCCAAGAATCCATAATTTCCTTTGTCTTTCTGCCCCCCACTCCAACACATGCACAAATACACACACAGATTTTTTTCTGTGACTTGATTCCTACGATATTCCTAATTCATGCTCCTCCACAAAATTAACCACTCAGTATTAATATCTTCACTAAAATATTTCAGGATAAAATAATGAACTTTGTATGTCACCCTTGCAGTCTCCTTTCTCTCTAAACCCTTTTTCTGTGCTCAGTTACATTAGGACAGGGAAGAGGCATACTTTCTAATATTGTTTTTGTAAACTAGCTAAACTGCTGTGGCAGATCTGGGTCTGTCTGCGTGAAATAGTCTGAGTCTCAGTTCCCTCTTTTCCTGGCAGAGATGACTTCTCAGAAGTCCCAAGCTTTGCAATATCAGTGTGTTGTTAATATCTCTTCTGTAAACTCTTAAGTGAATCTGGCAGTTGGTAGTGATTATTAACCTTGCACTGAACCAGCAATTAATCTGTTCAGGCTGCAGAGGAAGAAGAAAGAGAGAGAGAAAGAATGAGAAAGCACAAACTTGCCTGCTCTGGCTCAGTGATTCTGGTGAATCTGAGCACCCTGATCTGATATTGTTTAAACTCATTAGTATTCTCTATCTAATCTCCAGATTTAATTCATTACATACATCATTTCCCCATAGCCTATACACCCATTTGTAATTTCCATGACATATTTTTCATCTTCATGCTTTAGCCTTGGCAGAGAAAACATGAGGTTAGGAAACAAAACATTTGATAAATAAGTATTTAGTGGTGTGTGAAGTAATAACAGAAAAAAACCTAGCCTTTTTCTGGTCTGCTGCATTCTGCTGCATCATGCTGACTGGGGAGTGAAGCAAAATTTGGCTTTACATACCTTTAAAATGATCTTATTGCTGTTGGCATTTCATTGAACTTTAAGGAAGATGCATTATTACTTTATTGTCATGCCAGAAATAAGTAAACCCAACATTATTGGGCTTACCTTGGGTGGGAAGACTAGGTCTAAGGTAAGTCCTTTATGACTGCATCTTCACCTAGTCTGATGCATTTCTTAGCTGCAGGGTAATTCAGAGATCTCAGCACCTAATGCCAAGGGTGCAAACTAATCAAGGGTGTAGGAGAGGAGTGGCTGCATGGAGCCAGTGAGCAAAGTGCAGAGCTCTGTCTCCAACTGTCACCAGCATCAGTTGCCCACAGAAGAGCCAAAAGGAAGGCTAAGCATATAAAGACAAATAATTTTCCTGATTACCATTACCCAGCAGTCTGTAGCTCTTGACTTTCCTGATCCAAAGGATCTAGTTTTCTCCCACGACCTTGTCCAGTCCTTTTCTGAACCTACCCAAATTTTTAGCATCTACAATATCCTGTGGCTAGTTGTGAAGCTTCTACCTACACATTGTGTGAATATTTTTCTTTGTTTTTTCTTCATTTCAAAAATAGCACTTGCTAGTTTCATTATGGCCTCCAGTTCCTTTTGTAGGACAGAAAGAAAAATGATTCCCTGTTCTCTGACTCTGTGCCAGTCACAATATTTGTACAGCTCCATCATACAACCCCTCAGTCATTTCTTTTCCTAGCTGAGAAGCCTTAGTCTATTCAATCTTTGCTTGTTCAGAAGCTGTTCCATACCTTTTATCTTTCTTGTTGCCTTCTCTGAACTTTTTCCCATTCTGCTATATTCTTTTTGAGATGAAGGGACCAGAACTGCATCTAACATTCAAAATACTGACACACACTGAAATTATGCAGTGGATGAATGTGTAATTATATCCTTTCTTTTCCACTTACTGCAAGTTTTTCTATCATCCTCAGACAACTCTATGCAACTCAACTTGTTCTGTGAAAATAAGCATCTTCCAGGGGTAATGATTTAAGTAGTCTGTAAGACTGTTAAAGCCATTGGGTACCTCTAGGTCTCACCTTACTTTATAGGTAGTATATCTTCATAATACGCCACCGTGACTACAGTTGTAATGGTATTCTGTACATCCTGTGATGGCATTTTGCCTCTTTGCAAGTGTGAGACACCTTGCAGAATTCTTTTTAGCTGTGAGAAGAAATATTTACATTCTTTGATAATCTCATTTCTTCTGATGTCCCCTTGCTTGTTGATATATATGATCACATAATCGTTTGCCTGATTGGTCTCAGCATTTCAGGAGAGATAAAGGAACCATCTTTGCTTCTAGACTGCTGAGTCTCTTTTTTTTTTTTTCCCTAATAAGCTATTTTCTGCAGTTTTTGTGATGAACTTTTTTGTTTCTAAGACTCAGAAAATTCCATCTGTAGTGAAGTCTTCCACATTACAGATCCAGTGAGAAATTTACAAAGTTGGTCATTACCTGAAGACTTTACTAATCATAGTTTATCATATTAAAATTGTATTAAAATATTTAGAAAACAGATAACTGAGAAAGTGTCTCAATACTCTCAGTTCATTAAAATACCCAGATTATTTTAAAATAACTTCTTATGGTTAACTGGCATTATGGGGTCTGATTTAAGAATAGGAGAAAAGGTGTGAAAGAAAATTTGTAGGGAGCAGTAATGTTTATAATTGGTCCCATTTCCACACAACAAACAAACAAAAAACCCAAAACCCACAGCCCCTCTCTTCTACTAATAATGACAAGGAGAAATCCCTCTTGGAGGGCTTTCTTTTGCCCAAGTTTCATACGGATCTGAAATGCTATCAAGAGATGTGGCAACACTGAAGATATTTATGCCAAACATTTCAGGTAGCAGAAGGCATACTGAATTTTAATGGTTGCTATAGATGGGTCCTTAAACCAGCAAAAACTGTTGCAGACATACATGCAAACACACATATACGTTTTCAAACAACTGTCCTACTGTCAGTTATAACCTGGAAGTTAATACTTGCTTCTGGGCTCATACGTGCTTGAATCAGTGACTTTCTACTTCTAAAAAGTGCTCCTCTGTCTTCCTTGGCCCTTGGGATGTCTGCTCCCTGTTCACTCCTCTCAGCAGTTGTATGAGCCGTAGGACGCCATCTCCTCACATGCTGCATGTAGGATTAGTGTCCAGAGCCAACCCTGTAGCTTCCTGCAAGCTTCCCTCACTCTATGGGTGCTACCTGAAAAAGTAATTGCTCAAAAGATCATAATACATATCTGGGAAGACACAGCTAAAATGAATATCATTCACAACAGGAGTGGGTAAGGGCAATGGAAACGTCAGAATCACACATCAGTGCAAGGGCTGGCTTACACTGTAAGTACGACTGTTGCTTTCAGCTTCATACTTGAGGTTTTACCCATTAACATTTCGACATGCATGCATACACACGTACATGAGCACATGCACACACACATCCCCAGTCCCAAGGGATAGACTTCGTTATTTCTCTCCTGTATTGCTGTCTACTATTTGGCTTATCAAGTTATTTACAGATCTCACAGAGGGATCTCCATGGGGCTCTACAGAGGTTGGGTGTGTAGCAGGAGCCTATAGATTTTGGATGCTTTTTCCCTGTTGTTATGGTACGGTCCAAACACCCACAGATGCTGCTTCTGGTCTTCCCCACAGTGAAGATGCTATCCTTGTTCCTTCTGGTTTGCTTCATCGAAACAGGATTACTAGGGTAATGGACAGACACTGTTTTCCTGGAGTAATCAAAACAATCAGATGATATTACAGAATTCAGTCACCCTCTGTTGGTGAACGGGCTGTCCTTCCAGGACATGCAGACTCTTCCATACTACCTTTTCAGAAGACCACTACCTAAGCCATTTAATTTCTCTGTGCTTTATAGTTCTCTAAAGTGTAAGATTGAATAATAATACCCATCTTCTCAGATACCTTCAGATGTGCTGTATAGGTACAAGCAACTGTTACTGACTGATTTTAAAGAAATACCTTGCTCTTTGTCTGCATTTGAAGAGTATTTATAGCACACAAATTAAAAGAAAAATAAAAAGTAACAGATTATGTCCTATATATCAGTGATTTTTAGCAGCCAATACCTGTACCAAATTGCCGGGATGTTTCAGGTGAAATTCTTCTATGAAGGGCAGATGTCTCACACACAGTCTGACTTGCAATCTCCAAAGCAGTGTCAATTACTTCCACTGGAAGTGGTAGCATCCTTTTCATCAGAGATGCAGAGCTTCAGAAGTTACCAAGCTTAGATGATGAGATTACATTAGCTTTGAGTAGAAATATGGTTTTGTGGGGTTTTTTTTGGCCTGGTTTCACATGGAAATAGATCATATCATTACATAAGACTTATTTGCCTGTTTGTCCATTCCCATTTGTCTTTTTCCTTATCAGTCAGCCAGTTTTCTCCAGAACTACTTGTAAGCCCTTTCATCAATTTCAACCAGATTTGAAAGAGGGGTAAAAAGACCATTATGTCCAAGAAAGTATTTGTTAAGTATGCACAAGAGAATGAAACTAGTACACCTATTGCGAAAAAAAAGCAGGAAGAACTCAGCCTCATACCTTCCAGTTGGTAGTAGCCAGATTGTTAACAGGCATATGTGCATTGGCCAATCGATCCATGCAGGTGTAGGTCCATACTGAACCTTTCAGAACTATTTCTCCTCAGATGAAGATGTCACAGTGAAGCACCAGGACTGTGAGAGTACAAACACATGTGAAATGAGGTTTCATTATTTTTACTTCTCTTTGAACAACTTGATAAATGACCTCTTTCATTTCCAGGATGACTTTACTGTTTTCTACAATATTCTTTGCATCTGATGAGGATCTGTGCACAATGATCTATGCACCAGAATGCAGTTATTATTCTCTTTTATATTGGAAAGGGAAAGCTGTACATTATTTCCTTACTGTCTGAGTTCGGACTGACGTCTGTGAGGTCTCCACCCCGTGTCTTCCCAGGTGTCCCTTATCCTTCTTCACCTGGAACAGTCCTATAATTTAAAGAGAAGAGAGCTGCTCAAACGTATACACACTTGACGATAGATTGGTTAGAAATCTGGTATAATCCACCTGCTACTTATCTGATGTATGCGATTGGAGCTGTCTTTTGCTTCCCATGCATACAGCCCCCTCGGTTTGGTCAGTATCAGGGGTACAACTCCAGTTTGAGGTAACTTGACCATTACAGGTTGGCCAGAATGCAATTGTGTGGGGAATGTCCCAATTTCATGTGGTTTCTCAGAGATTAAATCTCCAGAAGGACAGAATGCCTTAACTTTTGCGTTTCCATTTTCACCCTATCTGTTATTAACATTATATACTGCCTCAGACACTCTCAAGTCCCAGTTTGATGCGTGGACCTTTGCAAATCTTTTGATTAGTCCATTAATTCGTTCCACTATTCCATTTGCCTGAGGGTAATAAGGAGTATGGAAGATCCAGTCAATACCTTCCCCCCTTGCCCACTCCTGGACAATGGCTGCTGTGAAATGTGAACCATTATCACTTTGGATAGTAGAAGGCATAGGTAAGGTACTAAACCACTCTTTTAGCACTCGAATGGTCTGTTCACCAGATGCTGCTGTGGTTGCAGTGGCTTGGGTCAAGCCAGACACGACCTCTACTCCTACTAGAATATACTTATGTCGGTTAGATGTTCTAAGTGGCCCGATATAATCGATTTG
>JAVJGG010000048.1:5029874-5040695 GCA_035590195.1 Aviceda cuculoides
GGCACAGGACACAGCCAGGGCTGCTGACCCAAACTGGCCAACGGGGTATTCTATACCATGGGACGTCACATAAACTGCGGGGGGAGTCGGGGCAGGGAGCGATTCGCTGCTCAGGAACTAACAGGGTGTCGATCGGCGGGTGGTGAGCAGTTGCACTGCGCATCATTTGTACATTCCAATCCTTTCATTATTATTGTTGTCATTTTATTAGTGTTATTATTATCATTACTAGTTTCTTCTTTTCTGTTCTATTAAACTGTTCTTATCTCAACCCACGAGTTTTACTTCTTTTTCCTGTTTTCCTCCCCCATTCCACTGGATGCGGGGAGGAGTGAGTGAGCGGCTGCGTGGTGCTTAGTTGCTGGCTGGGGTTAAACCACGACATATGGTCACCTGGCTTACACGTATATTAACAATCTAATCTACTCTGTTCTTCAGTCTATACTTCTGCTAAAGACTTCTATTATCATATAAGTTGTCTGAAGTTTTTTTCCTAATTTTCCCTATCTGTAAGTTCATTATGGCACTATTCTGTATGAAAAAGATTGTGAAATAAAAGTGTCAGGAAGTGCTTTTTGAGCCTCAGATGGAAAAGTTTCACACAAGTGGAAAGTGTCTTTTTATTTTCTGAAGTCTATAAATGAATCTGCAGCTCAGAGCAAGCTTGTGAAAAGCAATTCTCTGAGGCAAAATAGTTCACATGGTCCTATTAAGACAAGCAGGTAATTTCTGTTGTGGAAGTTATGTGCTTCAAGTACAACTGATTGAATTCTAGAAATTTTTACGTAGGAGCAATTACTGAATGAAATCATGCTAATATTCTTAATTAATATTAAGCATGACTTGTTTTTTTTAAGCAGTACTGATTTCACGTATCTCATTAAATGACTGGAGATCACTATTAAAGAGAGTCACCTCTGACAAGGCTGTAGCCAGCAGTACTATATTTGGAAAGCAACACTTACGGAAAAAAGGACAGTCATCCTTTAACTGTTGATACACCTTACAGAGTCACTGCATGAGGTTTTCTGGGGTTAATCACATATTCAATGGAAAAGATTTTTAAGGGAGAAATGCAACAATACGTTTGAAGCCAGAAGAAGACAAGATCTCAGATACATAGTTGATTTTAAACCAAATTGCTAAGACACAAGCTTTTGATGAATGAAGTTTATAGTTTGAAATGCTTTCTCTGGGACTGACAACTATGCATCAGTATGTCACTGCCAGACCCACCCAGATGTGAGTGTGATGATGTAGAGGAAGGTGGTCAGGCTTCTCTAGTTATGATTTCCTACAACTTCTCTTTGGTAAAACTTTCCAAAAGAATGAGGCCTAGTGGGTATCCAAACAGATTTAAAAGCATCACAAGTCAGAGGAACATCATGAACTGCAAAAATAACTATTGAAACATAGGTGGGCTTTCCCTGCCTAGTACCCAGGGACATAATGTCACTTTTTCCCATGGAATCTCTTTAGATGGTATGGTGGAAACTAAGACTGATGATATACTGCCTAAGATAATGTTCCGTGGGAAATTTTTATTGCCTGACCATTGATATTTCCCATAAACAAGGGTGGTCCTGGTTAAGGTGTCCAAGAAATTGTGGCAAGGGCTTTAAATCTGTTTCAAAGCAGATTACATGCACTTAAATAGAGCAAGGGTATCAGCCCTGTACCTATACAGTGTGCAGTCTCTCCACCGAGTTCAGATCCAGCACATGCTGTTGCAAAAAAGTGTCACTGCAAAATTGTCAGCAGAATGCCCCCAAATCAACACAAAAATAGAGGTCAAAACAAAAGTGGAGGGCAAATAAGTTATAGAGCAATCTCTAAAGAAAACCAAGGCCAGGTTAAATGCAGCTTATGCAATCCTTTTTAAAAAGGAGATTCAATAAATTTATGGACCTGCAATCCTGATACTCAGTCTCAAGCAAATGAGAGCTGAGTGGAGAATACATTTTCTTCGTATCAATCTTTGCTGTTGTGCCACAGACAACTGACCCTGTGGATGACTCGAAACACAGTTCTATTAGTCATTGGATCCTTCAATTGCTGCATTTCCTTACCTAGGATCTCTGCCCAGCAGAACATTTTATTCTTTGAGAGATTGTTCATCAATTATAAGGACAACTATTCAGTGTGAATCAGAGGATCTCTCCAGACAAGAAAGAGAGGCTAATGTACCAAAATATAACAAAATTTAAAACATTCAGTGTCTAAGTTTAGATGCTCTACAATTAAAAATGGTATGATTTCAGAGGACTTGCTTTATTTGCAGAGTTGTTTCATGTACAAATTGCATATCACTCATTCATTTGAGAAGCTATATGTGCAGACTAGTGAATGCATTTTATTACATATAATGCATTCTCATTTAACCCCTTAACACTCATCTTCATAGGGCTTGTGTTGATTCAGAATCTACAGTAATTCTAAATAGTGTGGGTTTATTGATTTAACTTGTAATGTCCCAACAGACCAGTTTGATTCATTTTTTCCTCCAAACTAAGTGACTTGACTTGAAAAGTGAATTTACATTTTGGTTTCTGGTTATATCTCAGAACTACTGATCAATATTAGATGAACCAAGCAACTAACTGAATTTGTCATATTCTTGCCCTCCTTATTTTCAGTGCATATTTACATTCTAGGCTTTGATAGCAACATTCATAATATATCTCCCAGATATGTAGAATCTACTTTAATAACTAAAGGTAGACTGATCAAGGTATTTTATTTTAATAAATGAAGTATCATCTGCATCTTCGCAAACCTGCAAATCTTATAGTATTGGCATTCTTACTGTCAACTAGCTCATCTGAGCACGTACAGCTTTGTTAGGGACAGAATATATGCTCAGCTTCAACAAATCAGCCCAGTGTTCTACATAGTTAAAATTAGTTTTAGTGATGATCATCACACACAATTTCAGGTGCATGCTGTAATGCTCTTCCAGCCAGCCATGAGGCTGAGAGGTGGAGTATTTTCCCAGTTTACACTGATTCTTACTTTATACCCAGGGAAGTAAAAATCACTGTAGATGTTAAGGGGGTTTATTTCTACATAATAAATAGAGAAGCATTCACTCAGAGTCTCTTTTCTTTCTTAAAAAAAAAAAAGAATCAGTGTTTTTCTTCTTGCAAACACAGATTTCTGTCAGCTATTTGTATACTGTATTAAAATATTCTTTTATCTCTTAAATGTATCATTATGTATTTTTACTCCTGGTTTCTTCATTCCACATTACAGCAAAATAGACTAGTGCATTGAATTGCTTTTTATAGATTTCAGTGTCTGAAAGATGACTATGATTTTCAAAAGTATAGAAGGCATTTGATATCCAGTTCAATGGCTTCATGTCTCTAGGAAAGTAGTAACCTCACCAGACATCAGTTTTGTAGGCTCTTTCTTCTTTTCATTTGAGAAGAAACACTCTTTTGAAATGTATTTTAATGCTCATTTAAAATGTATGGCAGTAGTGGAATGCCCTTTGCCATAATCTGTCTAATTAGAGATCACGCTTGGGACAAAGCAACCCTGTGTATTCATGATATTTCTGAAGAATAAATTTAGTTTGTGTGTTATTTGGGACCACTTCTGTGTTAAGATTGCTGTGTTTACTGAACATAAACCAACTAGAAAAAATACTGTTTATGTTCTTTAAGGCTGAATTTTTTATCAATGGAAAAGAACAACTGAAGTTAAAAACCTCTAGAAACTTTCTACCTCTTCCTCTTCTTCATACAAAGAAATTTTCTTAATCTCTCTCTATATAAAAGACTTCAGGATGCTCACAAATATTTCTTGGGTGACCAAAACCAAATCCAGAATTCAATTTCAGGAAAATAAACCTGAAACTTACTTTAAATGTATTTAATTGGATATACAAGGTTTGATGGCTTGTGTTTTACATTTTAAGACTTCTAAGTGATTGCAGTGTGCTTAAACTATGGCTTATTCCTGTTTCTTTTTGATAGGTTTCTTCTGCTACATTATGATGTGCTCTTCACTTAATTTCTTCTGTACTCTTTTTTTCACAAAAAGTAAGGACTGCCATCAGACCAAATAATTGGACTGCTAAGGACCAAATACTTTTGGATGTGAATCTGTAGCAGAGGTCTTCTGCAGTAATTGTGTGAGTGTTCTTACTGTGTCTGATGATAAGGTCAGGTAACCTGTATATCCCTCAGCTATTCTACAAAGGGAAGAACATTATCAAATTTATTTTGTTACATCAGAGCAGCTGATACATATTTCTGCTGACACCATATTTCATATACCTTCTATTTGAGTTTTTTGTGGGTATTGCCTTTGAAAGTGGAATTTATCTATAAATTTGTGATTTGAAACAACAAACATCTTTGAATGTCCTCAGTAAGAGCATAAAATGGGTTGGAGGCTTTTAAGTCAGGTCAGTAGTTATATCACCTTTCTAACTCTCTCCTAATGGAAAAGCATCACAATTATACTTGAAGTCTAGCCAAACTGCAAGCAGTGTTTTACTCTGAACTGAAAATAGCAAAAGTAGTCCAAAACTGCATTTCAAATATTTTAAGAAGTGTGTGCTCTCAGGATGGCCTAGTCTCGAGTTACCCTACAGCTTGGGGGTTTTTTTTCTCCACCCTTATTCATTTTTAACCAGAGTAACACCAAAAGAAATACCAATGAGGTCTGGAGGGAAATCAAAATATACTGAATGTAAATTAATACATTAATGAAAACTTCTGGACTGGAATGGAGCTTGTTTTGGGTTTTTTTGTGATGTTCAACCCAGTGGCATATCTTCAAGCTTAAGTAGCCTGGAGGACTTGGGGAATATTACTTTATGGAACACTTCATCTGTATCCTAAATCTTCACTTTATGGCTAGTGCAATTCTTCTTGTCTTCAGTGAGAGTTTTGTCTGATTAAGTAGTGAATGAACTATTCACATATATATGTATATATATACATGCACACACAGATGCATAAACATACATATATAAATATGGAATAGGCAAATCTCAAAATATAGTAAGTGAAAAAGAAGAAGAAGGATAAAGAAAAAAATAAAAATAATATGAGTGTCAGATTTTAGAACTGGTGAGAGTACTATTTCAGCTACCATCTAAAACCTACATTTAATTGAACAACAGTGAAATCCTTTTACTTCAAGATGTCGGTGATATTATTCCATCAAAAAGGAAGCTGAAGACATTAGATGAGGTTTTTATAATGAATTTTTAGCATTGGTTTGTCTTGACTGTTCAAGTAAAAGAGTTAAGGGTAATTCACAAATGAAAAATAGTGTTAATATATACTCTGTTGAGAAAGTATTAATTAGTTCATGCTTATAAAGTGTTTTGAGGAAGCACATTGTTACATAGGAGACATGTGTTTACCATAATATCATGCAGCATCTCTAGCTATTTCCCGCTTTCACAGTATATAATTTTAAACAGTTTGGTAACTGATACAGCCTTCCTTCTTGGGCAAAAGTTATGTGAAAGAGCTCATCATTTTGTTCAAGAAAGGTAAAGTAGTGACACTATGTTCACACTTAGAAATATTCTTGCAAAGTTACAACTAGTTCTATGACTACCTTATTCTATTATTACACAGGAATTGCAATACTGATTCAGATCCAAAGCCTGTCCTGAGCAGAGTCTCTCACTGAGAAAGTGGCTGGTGTCAGATGCTTTAAAGTCCTGGAGCACTCTCCATAGGCACTCCGTATCATATAGTCTGTCCCCACTTTTGACCTTTTTTTGGTTGCAAGCAGAAGGTCAATCCCCAAGCATGAAGTACTTCAATATGTCTTAATATAAAAAAAAATCTGATAATTGGTATCTTGTGTGCAAAAAAGCAAAGTTCTCCAGCTAGAGTTGGATGAAGAAAAGTTTTTTGCAGTTGTACACAGAGGCAAATGAGTGAACCAGTGGCTTGCCATAACTCTCATATTCACGTGAAGGATGCTCAAGGAATTATGGTGTGTGCAAGCAAACTCCAGCCCTTAGTTGCTTTTCATTCCCTAAAACCATCCTCACCTCTGCTATCTATCATCTCATTTTCAGTCAACTAATTTGCATCCATGTTCCGATTTTACTTCTCTGGTGTTTTATTGCAGTATCTGGGGATTATAGTGTGGTGTAATTTTCTGTATATGCTAATCCTCTCACTCATAAGTCATTTCTTTATTCTGGGCTTAAAACTAAACCAAGATCAAACCCCTTTATAATCTTTTGGTTTGTGTTTCATTTGGATAATTTTTTGATAGATCTTACAGATACTGTCCAAAGACTAAAAGAGTACTGTGCAAGCGGGAATGAGTGAAGCCCCTTCTCTGAAAATATGACTGAGGCTGATGCTAAACCCTTGATTATGTTCCTAATTCACTGGCATTTCAGTCTATATTCCCTGTATCTCTTATCAGGCTCTATTCAATTTTAAAAAGATGGAGGATGGTAGATTCCTGTGTAGTAGGCTTTTTACTTTGTAGAGGTTAAGTTACCTTAGGCTCCTAACTTCATTAGGAGACTAACTGCCATTGGTGGCCTCAAGGGCCCAAAAGAGTCAGACTTGTGAACCAAACAGAGGTGACGAGTTCTCAGAGGGATGGCTACAATGGTGTCACAAAGATCACCCATCCCTTCAGCATGGCCATATGCAAATGGATGCCAGAGGTTATGCTTAGCAAATGATTGTTACTGAAGGGAGAACCACAAAGGGCTAGAAACGGCTGGAATGAGCACAGTTTGCTCCAAAGGGTTCCCATGGATCCGTTGTGGGATAAATCTCTGAATTACTGTCCAGCGTCCTTGAAGGTCCTTGATTTGCCTGAGATTGCCAACCTACCAAATGTAAGAAACTCATGTAAACACTAAATTAGGGAGGTGAACATCCTGCGTGCCAACCACAGCCAGTGAAAACTGTGGTCTCTGTGGAGAAAGAAGCCACTTCAGAGCTGAACGCTGCCCTTTGGTTTCCATCAGCCGGCTTCAGGTAGAAAAACAAAGACTATGCTAATGCTGTAATTTCCTTGTAACTTCTTCTTTCTTCCAGGTAAATAGTCAAGGAAAAAACTGTAACACACTGTATCCTTTGGACGAGAAGGTCACTGTATACCCAGTCCTAGTGAAAAAAGAAAGAAGAAAGATTTGAAAGAGTGTTTTGATTTGTTTTTCTTTGTTTCTTTGTTTTTTTGATTTTTGTTTTTGATTTAATTTGTAAGCATGCTGGAGAGCAGTGAATGCAATTTGGTGCAAATAGGGCTTGCTCTGGCACTGCTGTGTAAAGACACTCACCTCTGGGTTGTGAGCTAGAATACATTCCTACTCTGTTTTCTGTCTCCTAATTAGTTTTTAATCCATAACATGACTGTGCATGATCCCCTCTCATTGCTTAATATCCTCAAAAAAAGAAATTTTTCAAAAGGCTCTTGAAATTCTAAACCAGTTATATAACCTGCTTCTATTATGTATTTTGTTAACTATCCCAAGTAGTACTAACCCTTTAAAATGTAAAAATCTCTGTAATAATAAGCTTTGTAGTTTTTTTCCTTTTCATGCTGTACACATCAGAGATTCTCATGGACCTTTGGTCAGTGATACCAATTAGGAGCCATACACATACATGAGATCACACTTCGCTCTGTACAGTTCTCGCCCGTTCCTATCAGTACTGAAAGTGCCTGGAGTACAATTAATGTGGTATGGATAGTACCTTTATTAAAACATGGCATAGCAGTAACCATCCATGAATTCTAATGGTGAGGTTTTAAAAATTTCTTTTCTTCAGTAGCCTATCTGCTTAAATTTTAAGGGCTTGAGTATTTGGGTTTTAGGCTATATTCTGCTGAGGCCTATATATATAGATGACTTTTTTTTTAGATATCACAAAATAATTTGTGCACACCTAAATATTAAGACTTGTACCCTCAAAATGAATATATGGGAACTGCTATTAGTTTTTCAAATAGGATTTGCTACCCAGAAAGGGCAGGCACAAGCTTTTGCAAACTCAGTGTTATTTTCTTTTTTTATGCAAAAGAAGAAACTGTATAGAAGCCCAAATGAGAACTTGCTTCCTTCAGAGCATTAATTCAGTCCATTTCTGTTCCCTAGTGCCTAGCTTATTAAAGTGCATATCACCTCAGACTGACAACTGGCAAATGTCCATACCCTTTCTACTGTTCTCCTCAGCAGTGTTTGACACTGTCAGTCATACATTCCGGCTTTCATGCTGTACAAATCTGGCAAGTGTAGGCAGAAGCACGCTGAAGTGACTCTGATCTTTCTTGTCAGACTAATCCCAGAAGGCCCTATTTCCATCTCCATAACTTGCCATTGAGGAACTTGCTAAAGTTCAATTCCTTCCCCTTTCTCATTCAATATCTATCCTTTGGGAAGCTATGACTTGGGAGACGCCTGGGAGAAGACCAGCAAGAAGAACATATATCCCACTAGCAGAATAAGATAAAAAATAGATAATATACCAGCAGATGTGCCCAAATATCTTTTATATTGTGCTTCCCAAAGAAGTATGTATGAAGTTTCTGAAGGAAACTTGAAGTGTAAGTTTAATTCTCTTTCTTCTGTCCTCTCATCCCTACTTTTCGTTCTGCATGGTTACATAGGGACTTGTGCTGTAAAGTTGATCAGGGAAGCAATCTATGTTAAATAAAATGAATTTGAAACCTCTTTTTTATTGCTTGATTTAATTTGAACCATTGAACTGATCTATTTCACAAGGTGGCCTCACACACATGATGTCCCCCCAGCTGACAGGGATGGTGAGTGGCAGCCAGGGGTTAGGAAAGAAGGAGGAGAGGAATGTCTCAGCTGGCTTTGTTGCCAGTGACACCAAAACACACAAGTCTGCCCCTTGCCTCACTGAAAACCACATCTTACAAATGGGAATGAATTTTCAGATGCAGCTCTTCAAAACTCATATATATCCAGTGCCTTAAGAAAAAGAAAGCTTTAAGAAGCACCGTGAAGGAGATTTCATGACACACATATTTTTCTAGTTATTGTTTTAAGGAGAAAATGTGAATTCTCTGTTGAAGATACAAGCTCTTCCTGCTCTTTTGTTTTAAAACCTTTCTTTGAACACACAACATTCTTCTTTCTATTTTCTGTGTGAAAACAGCAGCAAGTAATAGGATGAAATATTAATAAAGGAAGATCAAGATTTACCTCTGTTTTCTGTCTGTAATTCAAGGAATTAAAACTTTTTTTTTGTGAAGTCATGTATCAGAGACTCTAGCATAGCCATTTGGACACTTTCTTTTCTCCATCTCAATGTTTGTGAGTCAACAGGCAGATTTTTACATATCTTTTCCCTTAGCTTCTGTTTCTATACCTGCTAATTGAGTAAATATGAAGAGCTTTTTCCTTTCTTCTTCAGCTTACGAAGCTACCTCATGGATAATTGTACTTCAAAGGCCACATGTTATACCAAGCCATTCCATCAAAATGTAGAGCCAGAGTAAATGCTGTAATTCCTCATTTCCCCTGATCTTAAATCCATGCTTCTATGAATTAACATAAACATTCATTCTTTGACCAGTCTGGTGAAATTACCTATATATCCATAGAGATTTTGCTTTCCTTTCAGAGGCATCAAAGAGTGCTTCCTTTTGAAGTGGTAAGTGCTCAGTATCATGACTTAATGCAGTACTGTATTGTTTTGTTTGGCCTCAGCCTCAGAGAGCTGTTGGTCTGATCCTTCACACAGCAGAAAATACTGTGATCTGATATCTGGGACTGAACCAAGTAATTGCATGAGCTTGGCTGCACCAGGGAAAGGGGGAGGGTTATGCCTTCATCTTTCCCTGCTAATGCCTGCTGTGTGCTCTTATCTTATTTGGTAGATTAGAAAGAATTTAAAAAGAGGTAAATACTGAATCTTCTTTTATTTTTTTCTTTCTTTTTTTTTTTTCCTTTTAATTTCTTTTTTTTTTTTTTTTTTCCACTTGGATCACAGCTATGTAGCAGCTTCCAGTCACTGAAACAGGTTGATAATATAGTAGGAAATGGTGATGGTGATTATTCCTTTCTGTAAATTGGTTTCAGAAATAGTTTAGAGAACTTGCAGACAATGTTTCAAACAATACTGGGGACACACACAGACACAACTGATCTTGAATCACACCTACATCAAGAATACTCTGCCAAGGGTTAAACAGCAAGATGTTCGCAAGCCTGAACCGTCAGTGTTACTATTTTAATTGTTCCCCAATTAAATAATTAGGTGTAACTTAATAAATGTTTGAACACCATTTTCTCCCCTCTTCTTTCAGTCCAACTGTCTTGTAGTTTATGTCACTATGTCCTACTTTTCAGCAAGAGCATGTCTTAATATTGAGTGTATCAAATCTAATCCTACGGTTTATTGTGGGCAGCCCCAGTTGGTCCTGTGCTAAGGCTTTCCCTCCCTTTCTGGTGGAAAGCACTTGTAACAGGGTCCTGCTGGTGGCCTGAATCACCTCAATTTGTTCTAGCAATCAGAGGCAGCTGCTCCATGTGAAAGGAGTGTGGACCACTGAACAGAGCATTAGGACTGACCTCAGGCTGAATGCAAAAGGCTCAGCCTTTTTGCGAGGCCAGTCGAGCATGTGCAAACAGATTTGCTGAAGTACAAAATGGTCCAGTGATTTAAAGCAAGTTCTCTTCTCTCTCTTTCTCTCTTTTTCCCTTTCAGAAATTAAACAGGATAGAGGATAGCCTGGGTACAAACTTAGCAACATCTGTTGCCTTTCACTGGGGTCTTGGCCAAGGACAATATCTATTCAAAGAGGTACTGACATTTTATTGAAAGAGAAAAAAGCCTTAAATAG
>JAVJGG010000048.1:5049434-5124417 GCA_035590195.1 Aviceda cuculoides
CCCGGCCCCCGCCTGCGAGCATCCCGCCAGCGCTTCGCCGCGGAGGCACCGGCGGCCCTTGGGATTAAAAGACTCGCTGCGCCGGGCAGCCGAGGGAGAGGGAGAGCAGGTAAGTGCTGGCTCTACCTGTGCCCTTCCTCGCTTTCCTCTGCCCCTTCCCCTCCGCCTAGGCAGAAAGAGAGCGGAGTAGTTGCAGGAAAGGGGGGCTGTGTGCCGTTCGTGTTCTCCGCCCCCCCCGTCCCCTCCGGTCCCTCGCCTTTCACCTGGGCAGCGGGGCCGCGGCTCTGCGGAGTGAGCAGGGAAGTTTGGTTGTGCCCCTGCCCGGGGGCGGCGGGCAAGGGGCCGGCGGGGGGGCCCGGGCAGCGGCGGCGGCAGGGACAGCGTGGGAAGGGAGAGCCCTCACGCTACAGGCGGGCGTGTGTTCACCTTCCGAGAAATAAGAGAACAATAGCATCTCTCTGACACTTTGGAGAAGTCTGGCAGACAAGGGGGGAGGTGGGGGGGGGGACACGGACGGGACGGGACGGGACGGGACGGCGGTGGAGGAAGAGAGGACCACAGACTTCTGCTAAATACGGGCAGCACTAAGTCCTGACTCCCCCGGTCCTTTCTGCCAAACCGAAGCGGCTGGATTGCTTGATCTCAGAGTCCGGCACTGATGCTGCAGAGCAAAAGGTTACCGAGGCCAGGAAATTTCCCGAGTTCTTTCCCAGAGCTTTCCTCCTTTTGTGTCGAGGATGTTCCAGAGTTTGCAAGTGTTGAAATGATGGGAGCGTCTTTCTTTGATTAGTATTCAGCTGGTAAGCCTGGCTCTGCAGTGTTTGGCTGTGTGATACCGACCCTTCCCCCCCACCGCCCCGTCCCCCCAGCTATCCACATAGCCATACCGGGCATGTCCTGCCCTCCTGTAATAGGTCGTGGGCACCGGTAGCAAGCGGTTTGTGATCTGGTTTCTCTGACTTCTGGTTGCTATATGGAGGAAAAAATATCCCTTTTTGAGATAAGATTTAGCCTTTATACTCGTGCTTTCAAAAGGTGAGGTAGTTCAGGTGAGCCAGGATTCTGCAGATGATGTCTCCCCCCTGCAAATTGGGGGATTTTAGGGAGGGATGGGAGATGAAGGCTAGTGAGGCACTCTGATTTTGGGAACTGAAATGTTGATACTTTAATCTTTTCCCATCGCAAGAATAAAATCTTGTGTTCTGATAGATAACTTCTCAAGTCAAAGCAGAGACTTGAAAGGGCAGCATATACTTTATAGTCTCTCTAACAAGACACACTGCCTTGCCATTTTTCAGCTAAAACATAGGTGATTGTACAGCTCTGCAGGAAATAAAGTGCTTTTCCAGGATAAATAAGTAAATACATAAAGGAGCCAAACCCTTAAGAATGCCAGTTTCTGAAGCAGTCTCTCTTTGGCAGTGATGTGTGACTTTTCTACCCTTATTACATTTACTAATTGTTCCTCTGTTACCTTATTTGAAGTTTTCAGGGAATTGTTAGTGGTGAAAGCTAGATACTTATTTCTGTTTCTGAAAAAGGTAGGTCTACATGATCTCAGGGGAAGAGCTATTCAGTTGGGCAATAGCATGAAAGTTGGGTAAGTAAATTAAGTTTGCTTAGAATACAGCTTCTGAAGGTACAACAGGTCAACAGATAAAGATCAGTTGGGAAATGATGCTCATCTGCTTTTAGCACTATCATAACAGTTTTAAAGATGCAACAGTGAATTGAGGATGTTTAGAAATAGTACAGCCGTGCCTCATTAGAACTAGTTCGGTGCAACGGGTGTGTTACCACCTTTGGGGGAAACGAACAAAAAAACCCACTAAACAAATCCAAAAGAACTATCTAGGGACCAACTGTGACATCCCATTTAAAGTCCTTGTACAGACTTTTCTACCTCTCCAGCCTGCAGCTACCCGGGGATCTAATCTAAACACACTTCTTTTTTAGGGTCATGAAGGAGGGCTAAGTAAGATTTGAAAAACAATTGCAATAAAATACATAGCAAGGGGAGAAGAGCAAAGGAGCTAAAAGCTGACTCTGATAAATATTAAAGTTAAGTATGCGAAATATCTTGGGTTTGAGCACTTAATATAGATTAAAACCTACCTGGAATATTAGGGAAATATTGAAGGTAATAATCTGAGCTACCATTGCATGTTAGAAGTGTGTGGCAGTTAACGTGAATAAAAATACAAACATCAGTAATGTAGACTATTTTCTTGCAAAAAGCCATTAAAGATTGCAGTTTTAATCAGAGGGTATTTCACCCTTATAATGGGAGACTGTACTGTAATTAGAGGCTGATGTAGGTCATTAGAATTGTGTTAAGAGTCAGATGACAGCCTCACAACTCTCTTAAGTCTACTTTTATTGATATAATAGCAAAGCACTCTTGATTATTTGCTATTGATTTAATAGTGAAGCATTCTTATCTTTCCATATAAAAGGGTAATTGTAAAGTATTTGTAGAACTGCAGATTATCCATGAATTATCTGATGACAAGAATAGATATAGCATCCATGTAGATTTTCACCTGTACTTTTCATTTATAGCTGTGTGCATGTGCATGTTGTGTCCATATTTTCCTATGTTTCTTCAGCAGTCAGAGACTTGACTGAAGAAAATCATTATTAATGCAAAACCTGAGGTTGTTCTACCCTAAGTTATAGTCCTACTTTGCTATAAACCTGACTAAGCTTTTTCTCAAAGGTATTCAGCTCACAAATTGACTCCAACGTGCAATGAAAATGGAAAATATTTTAAACTTCAAATGGTTTGCAGGTGAATATACTGCTTGGGAATCAGTTTTAGTGACAGGCTGGCCAGTAAGTTTCTGTGTATGTTTTTGGCTATTGGCTTCAATATCTGCTGTGTTCAGCGGTTCTTCGATGAAGGCCTTTCTTGAGCCTTTCAGTTTCCTTTAGTTTATCATGCACATTTTTTCTCATGTACGCTTTCATGCTACTACTGGGTATTGTTTTTTCGTGGTAATAAAAATCATTACATTCTAGCTGAGGAAGGGTGCATAAAAGAGATGATGGTTACTTCGGTTCTTCCTGTCAAACCAGGCTTAACTCTAAGCAGTAATGCAGGAGTGCCTCCTCTGGGAATTCAGCAGTTCTGCAAGAAAGTCATCCCTAGGTATTAATGTGAGGTTCCTCAGCTTAAATGAGGCTGCAGAAATTGAGCTTGTGGAAATTTAAATATTTGACTTGATTGGTCACAGGTATACAAATACTGCTAACGTTTCCTTTAAAAAAATGATCAAATTAGCATAATCCTTTCCAGCAACTTAGATCTATAAAATGTACCATAGCAAGGTGAAAAACCCACAAAGCACTTTCACATGGAGAAAATTATAATAAATAAATAAATAAATAAATAAATAAATCCTTCTTTTGTTGACTTTTCTTGGGGGGGGGGAAGGAAACCTACCAACAACCCAAACAACTTAGCACTCTAGCCACATACAATCTCATGAGCAACTGCAGAACAGGATGAAAGAGCAAAAGCTGCTGCCTGGTTACCTTTATGCATTTTTTGAAGCCCTATCATTTATTGAAGTGTGCCTAGTGTTTTTCTGTTGTCTCATCAGGTCCCTTCACCTGAGTCAGAGGGTATTGGAGCCAGTTTAGTGTAGCAGCACCATATGTTTGGAGCGGTGATAGTTTTTTGCTTGATAACCAGATGCAGACTGCAGGATGTGCACTACATTTACAGATCTCCCATGTGAATATTTAGGCCAGTTAGCGGCAGGAGACTGTGGTCTGTAGTTGTAATGTCTTCTGGCACAGGCACTTAATAGGTTTCTTCGTACTGCCTTGACTTGCAGAGCTTCATTTCATGGAAGAGTCCTCACCTCACTTGTTCCAAGACACCCTTCTTTTTTTTTTTTTTTTTTTTTTTTTCCCTTTCCCTGGAAAAAGTGATACCCAGATGTAGCAATCTACACACTAATTAGGCATATCTTCTCTAAACCCTTTGTCTGGAGGATCACAGAGTCTCTGAGCCTGTGGAGGTGTTTCCCGTGATATTTAGGATGTGTGACATAGAGGAGCTGCAGGCTCATAACAAAGGGGAATTTTCTCTGCCACAGAAAGTGACACCCTTTCCAGTGGGCATTGTAAAATGGAATATCAAAACTTAAATATTTCAGTGAGGGTAGTTCAACTGTCAGGGGGCTCACGTGCTGATTCCACTGTGTTTAAGGGATCATGGTTCAAGATCCAGTGGCAACAGTCACCCTCAGAATTATCTCAATACACAGGGTCTTATTTTATTGAATGACTAAAGTAGAGGAAAAAAAACCCAAACATGGGATAACTGTGCACTATTGACCAAGCTAAAGCAAGATTTACTAGCAGGCGTTGTCTGGGCTGCACTTCCAGAGTCAGTGAGGTCCAGATTTACTCAGTAAATTTTGCAACGGTATGAAAAATTAAAGTGCTCCAATGAGAGGAGAATAATGAGAGGGGGGGGAGAAGGAAGGCAATTGGAGTGGAAAACTTTTCAGGGGATGGCCTGAGCTGACAGCAAGATTTCAAAATAGAGAAATGTAATCCAGACTGGGGGAGTTTAGTGATGGAAAAGCTTTTGGATTTCCACTTCTTCCTGAAGAATTTTGCACATTGGAAAGACTTTAGGACAATATATGGTGAAGGACAAAATTCCCTGTTGGGTTGAAGGGGTTGACAGGGAAATGATATGGTTCACAGATTAAGCTGGCACTTTGACACTGGTAGCAATGTGTGAGTGGAAGTCTGCAGGAATTTGCGCTTTGGGTGCAAAGGTGAGGTAGTAGGAAGATGAGCTCCAAAGCCTTCATCAAATGTCCTCCAAGGCTGGGGAAATCTCAGGGGTGGGGAAGGAGGGCTTCCGTGAGGATATCTGGGAGACTGGAGACAGGTTTTTGTCCATACCTACCGGGTGCTGACTGCTACACACAAACAGCGAGGACTAGTCTTGATGCGTTGTTTTAGAAATTATGGAGCGAAGCAAAATATTCAGAGAGATTTTCAGTGGGTGTAAATTACCCTTAATTGCTTGCAGTGAGGGGAACAATTCCTTAAAGCTGAGGATCTTATTCATGATCTGAATGTTTTCAACAAATCAAGATTGCCCCTCAGAGACAGTGCATAATAGTGTCTTTTTGACACTAGCAGATTGTTTTGGCAAAGTAGAGTAGTAACATTTTTCAGATTAGCTGTGTTCGCCAGAACACTTCTGCTAGTAGACTGTGGCTTAAATATAGTTCCATTTCTATACAGAAGATGGGACAAGATGTAAGTTTTATGGTATATATTGAATAAGGAGGTTATTATTTTTTCAAATGTCTATTCTTCAGTCTGATGTTTTATATGTCAACCAGCTATTGAAGAACACAAACATGAGAGATTAGATATTTAGTGGATATTTTTAATTTTTTTTATTCTTACGGCTGTTCACACTAGGAGCGTGCTACTGCTCTGGTAAGACATACTATATGCACAGTCCAGATCACACAACATACTCTTTGAATTACACACCAGTTTTTATACTTCGTATTTTTCATATTTGTGATTGTCAGGACTATTTGCAAAGCAAATAGGGAGTACAAGCTTAGATGTGAAAGGTAGAGCCTAGTGCTTTAAATACACCAGCAGACAAATTTATTTTATTTTTAAAGCCTAAATTACTTTTTATGTAGGCAAACTGTGAGTGAGGAGACATGATTGCATTTTGCCCCTGTTTGGGGAGGGGAGTACAATTCTGGAGATGCAGAAACAAGATGTAAAGGTGCACTGATGTTCTAGGGTAAGTAATGACATCAATTACAAGTGCAAATATTTCTCAGTTCTTTGTACACTGAGTCCTGTTTCTGCAGAAAGTGATACCACTTTATAAAAGAGCATCTTTAAACACAAAATACAAAATGGTTGCAGGTCAGTTTTGCCTTCACTTCACACTCAAGCCTGTAAGCGCAGATGACAGAGAAGGTACTGGAAGCAGAGCACCGCGTTCTCTCCATTGCTGTCAGTGTTAGTCATATCCACTGCTGCAAGTGCAACCCTGAACAGTGAAGTTATGCCTTGATGAGAAAAAAAAAAACCAACAGCACCTTTTAGTTTTCAGTTTTACGAATACTGTGGTATTGCTTATGTGGTCTTGTGGACTTCATACTTACGGACTTCATAAAACAGGTGATGTTGAAGTGATAGTTATGCTTGGACAGAAATTTTTTTTTTTAATTAAAAAATCCATATAAATATGTATATCTGTATCAGTAAGATAAGTAATGAAATGCAATTTAATAAATAATTATTCCTCAAACAGAAAAGGTTTTTAAATACCAGAGAGTTTTACTTCTGACTTGGGAAGTATCACACTCAAACGGCAATGCGCTGAAAGAACTATAAATAAAAATCTAAAAAAAAAGAGCTCTAAGAGGAATAAGACTTATCCTGAAGAGGGAAGGAAGGGAGGGAAGAGTGTTTCAGAGCAGAAAGTGCTGCCACACAGATGAATAAAAATAATTGGAATTCTGGAGACTGTGTGGTGAAAGTATTTGAGAATGAGTAAACAACAACATTTTTTTTTCCAGGGGGTGTGAGTACTCTGCTTTTCATCAGATTGTGCTGTCTAGCATATGGACTGTTTTTCAGTTGGTATTTTGGGTGCGTTTTTCAGTTCTGTGCTGTGGTGTGTGGCTGGGGACCACGGCACTCCATATGGTGGCTTTCATACTTTCCTGCAGGTGTAAAAGAGAGGATATAAGAGAACACTGTTCGAGATAAAGGTTAGAGCAATTCTAGGTTTGAAATGTCTGTTCAGAGCAAGAACAAGACATTTGAAACTGCTTTATGGAAAAATTCTAACATATTGTAAATGTTTTACTGACATTTCTTAAGAAAATCCATTTCATATTTTTATCTCTGTTAAATAACAATCTGCTGCCTCTTTGAAATAAACTGACAGTTTATCAATATCAGATACCTTTAACCTGATGTAACTTAGACACAGAGAGGGAAAGCAAAGGGTGCATAAACAGCCTTTACTACAAACAACGCTTATCTTATTTGAACTGAGCGGTAGGAAGTGAACCTGTGACGGAGGAAGCACAGCCACTCTCCTTGGCACTCGTGGCAGCCCTCCCAGTAATCACTATGTCATATGGTCATGATTTACCCAAAGAGCCAGATCAAAACTGAGCTATGACTAGTTGGGATTCATCATTCTGAGCTACACTTTGCTAGGGAGGATGACACCTGCCTGTTAATTCCACCGCAAAAAGAATCTTGGTCCATGTTGGAGAGACGTCTTTTATAACTGTAGCATCATGTTTTGGAAATCAGGGTCTCTAGGTAAGACATTGCCTATTCTCCTTGTTTTGCCTGTGGGAAGACACTGGATTTTCACATATGGAAGCTTTCAAATTGCTGCTGCTTAGCAAACACGCTCAGTGGGTTTGTGGTTTATCCCACCAGCCTCTAAGCAAAGCCTTTCTGGTGCAGGGCAGTACCACAGAAGGGATTACTGTAAAAAAGGCTTTAAATACAGTCTATAATCAGAAGAGCTTTTTATTTGTTTCATGTTTCTGCCCTCTAGGTACCTTTGGCAGCACGATGCATAGGCGTTCTGCAGCTAAAAGAGCCTCACGTACTGAAAACAGATAGCAGAGATCACATTTCACTCAGTTTTAATAGTAGTGGGTAGGGATATAATGTTGATCTATCTAGAGCATTTAATGTGTATGTGATTTAATGTCTAGCCTTTTTAGATTAATTAAATGTAGAAAGGATGAAATCTTCTTTCTTCCAGGGCTTCCTAAGTAGCAGCAGTTCACTCCAAATGAATGCCTTGTTATCTGTTTTAATTTCATCCTCATTTTCACCTTGTGCTTGGCACTTCTTAAATCCTTCTTGTCTGCCTCATTGCTCACTTGGACAAGGGGGATGCCTCTTTCAGAGAGAGCATTGCTTACCTGGGGTTAACACAGGTGATTCCCCTGAAAGGCAAAGATATGGTTGGTTCTGTCTGACAGAACTTACACTTTAAAAAACATTATACTAAGTGTACATTTTTACTTGGCCAGAGAAGACTCACAATTGTAAAAGGCAGAAAAAAGACTTGTTTAAATATTGAAGGGTTGGGCTTTTTTGTAATTGGTTATTTTTTTTAGTGAGTTCTACCAGTTATTAAATGATCAAGATTTTGAAATAAAAATGGACAAGATGCACAAGAAGATGAAAATTATATGTGTTAGTGCTGAAAGATCATTTGTTGTTAAATCAAGGTTTCATTGAAAACACAAAATCACATCATCCTCTGATCTTTCTAAACATATTTGTGTATAAGTATATAAACTAGTCTAACATGCTTCTTACCAAGCTTGACATTTGCTTTAGGAATGTAGTAAGAATGAGTGGGGAGACTCAGGGCTTTTTAGCAGGCCAGATTCAGATCAGAACAAATCATAACATCTGGTGTACTGTGACTAAGAATCAATCAAACTGTTCCAATTCATCTTATACTCCTTTATTTTACTTTTCTGCTGTATGGAAGAGAGTTAAGCTAGCATATGTCCTTACCACTAACGTAACTTCCTGCCTGTAGTTGGTTTGCATCATGGTAATGGCAACTAAAGATGACTAGCAGACAGAGGAGAAAAAATCAAACCAAAGAACTGTAAATAACTACACTTGCTTTGATTATTTTAAAGAGAAAAAAAAATCAGCATTTGTACTGGGGAAACTGGTGTATTGAGAGAGCAGTCACAACTTTATAGCTGTAAGTACGGACACATCAGCAGTAGTAATGCCATCCAAGGAATGTGCTCTAAACTCTCAGAGACTTATTATGTAAACTCACCTGTGTTGATGAGAAAAAACATAAACATTTTTGATGCATTGTGTGAAAGATGCAAAGAATTTGCATTCTTTAAAAAAAAAAGAGTTCTGACAACAGTTCTTGTCTTTTTCCTGGATAGGTACCTATTACACCATTTCTTTGGTGAAGGCTATTCAGCAGTGGTGACTTCTTCCAATCGACCACTCTACAAATTATTATCTCTGGACTCCCAGCTGACACCCTGCCGGAGGCTAGAGCTACTGAGACAACTGGAATTGTGCCCGCTCTCATCAAGGTTTTTTCTTTCACGGGGAAAAAAAAAAAAAAAAAGATGAAGTTGGGCAAAGTGGAGTTCTGCCATTTTCTGCAGATACTGGCTCTTTTCCTGTGTCTTTCTGGGATGAATCAAGCAGAGCTCTCAAGGTCCAGGTCAAAGCCCTACTTTCAATCAGGGAGGACGAGAACCAAACGCAGCTGGGTGTGGAATCAATTCTTTGTGCTGGAAGAATACATGGGTACAGACCCACTCTATGTAGGAAAGGTAGGGGATTTAAACAATCTTTGGAGGGTACAGATGCTTGCTTTTTGATGTGTTTATATGGTGCAACCTGAAAAATGTAATTCTGTCAGCATGGTTGACTTAAGCCAGGGTGGGACAAAGTTTCATAGTTTGAAAATGAAAAATGTTTAGCACTTCAAAACAGCAACACATTACATTCCTGATTCCTCTTGCAATTTTCATTAAGAGCTCTATATTTCAGCTATGATTCTTTAAAGCAGTACGATAATGAAAGTGTTTACCACCTTTGATTCAAAGAAAAGATTTTATTACTAATATTAGATTATTTTTTATTTTACATAGGAATAGAGAAAAATATTGATGACTATTGTTTTATAAGAGCTAACAGCTAGTCCCAGACAATAGAAGTTCTGTGTTATGTTGTTTGCTCCCTGAAGATCAGCACTACTGAAGGCAAGAGAGAAAGAATTGGGCGTCTGGGGGTGTGACAAGTGAAAAGGAGGGCATGTCTGCATTACTGCTTTGCTTTGACGTTGCCTGGCTGGCAGATTGGCACCTTGGGGGCCTTACTGTCCCTGCCTGCAAAACCTCATGGCTTCATCTTCCCTCCGATGGGCAACAGGCCAGCACAGAGCAAGCCCTTCCATCGGGGCGTCCCAAATGGCTCGTTTTGCACGCCCACTGCTGCACGTGGACCGTGCCGCGCACGGCTGTGAATCCTCATTCACTGCCTTGTTCTGGTGGGTAATATGCTTCCTTCAGCAATTAAAAAGGGAAAGAAAAACAACAAACAAAAATCCCTCTTGTGTTTCTATGTAACATTTATGAGTAATCATCTTATTGAAAGAAAACCCTATTTTTCTATGTAATATCAGAACCAATACATAGAGTTTCTCATTAAACTGTAGCAAATGCATAGAAAACAAGGGAGTGACAGTTTTTGGCAAAATGGCACGCTTACAGAAAAGGAGAAAAGGAGATGAGGTAATCTGAAATCTTCATACACTTCGAGTACACAAGTGCAGTGAATTTCAGCTTACTTAATTTGTCCTACTGAGACAAAAACCTTGATGTTTGTGTTAACACAGTTAAGCACTTAGAATTTAATCATGCCAACTGAATAATCAAGTTAAATGGGGAGCTGCTTTTATGATTACAACTATGGTTGTATTCAGGTGCTTTTCTGAACTGGGGCTGGTAATTTGCACAACTGAACCCTTGAGAAAGATGTGCTAGAATCAGAAATACCATCTCTTATTACAGCAGTCGTGAAAGCTTTTGTGAAGTTTTAGGTTATGTAGCAGTGTCCATTCTGATGCCATGCAGCTGCTGCTTGGCTTTGCGAGTTTTGTCTTTTAGGTGAATTTGTTCTCAGGTTGGAGCTTCTCTTGTGTCTCTGGAAAATGGCATATTTGGCATTCTTGCCCACTGATAAAAAAGGAAGTGTGGCTTGCAAATTGGAATTTCTCTTCTGGAAAAGAAGTGTCTTTAAATACTCGACTGAAGACTGGTTTTGATCTGTAACTATTCTCATAGTCATTCAGTTACTATATCATGGCCAAAGAAGCTGTGGTAGTGCTGGAGTATGTGATATTTCCATGTATGTGGTTATTTTTAGCTTCACAGTCTGCTCTTCCCTGTCCTTTCCAGGAGTCCTAGCATTCATAAGCAAATATCTTCTGAAAAGCAAACCTTTTTTTCTGAAACAATCTGTGCCCAGCCTGCTTTTGTATCAGCAGGAACTCATATTTGTACCAGCAATTCATATTGTAGGAAAAGCAGATAAAAATTTGCACTTGCAAAAGGAAGCCCATCTTCCCGCAAACAGAGTCCTTGCTGAGTGTCTTATACGATAAGACGTGCCCGGTTCCTAACCTTCTCACTGGAGAGGCTTTTTACTGTGTAGTTCCTGAGGTGCAATCATGACCGAAGCTGCATTCCCACGCAGGGAAGCAAAAAGGTGAAGAAGTGATTTTCTTTCTGTATGTTAACGTATTATGTGTAGCATCACTCTGAAGTGAGCAGCAGTCGCCTTCCTCCCCCTCTTCTCCCCTTAAAAATATTGCTGTTCTTGTTTCAAATCCTTTGTAGACAGGTAGGGACTGAGAAGACCAAGATTTGGATAAGCAGGTTGGTTTTTCTTTTTTATTTTTTTTTTTTTTTTTTCTTCCTTTTTATTTCCCCTTGGTGAGGAAGCTACAGCAAGCAAAGAGCTGGCATAACTCATAACTCACTTCTCTCATCAAGTGAAGTGGAAGCAGTGACCAGACTCTGCCTCGTGTTCTGCAGAGTGCTCTGCTCCTGGGGTGGTCGGTCCTGCACCGCCTTACGTTCAGGATGCTTTGCAGGGTGCCAGTCTAACTGCACATCCAGGAATGAGGAACCTTCCTCCAGATTTTAAGGGCTGTGAGATAAAAATGCTTCAGAAACACTCAGGCAAATGGACCTGCAACAGGGAATATTTTCTCCCCACCGCTATTCCATTTTACAAAGCCCTAGGTGATTCTGGTTGGAAGGCAGTGTTTGGAGAATGTTAGGGATACACGGCAAATCGTTCAAGAGTCATGAAATACCAATGTTAATTCCATGTTCAACATTAACTCTGGCCTCCTGAGTGTGTGCATTCTAATACTTTAATTACATGATCATGCAGGGTAAACCCCTGTTCCTTTTAAATAATGTAACAGGATTCCTATTTGCCTCAGTCAGATGAGTCTTTCACCTAAAATAATTTTTCAGTGTTTTGTGTTTATTTAACAAGATTTCAGATCCATACCTGAGGTATATTGCAGCCTTCCTTCTTGCATCCTTGACATCCATTTATTGCCAGAATGTTTTTTGTTTTGTTTTGTTTTGTTTTGTTTTTAAAAAAGGTATTTATTTTCTTAAGGCGGCAGGGTCCTGTTTCACATCACTCTGGAGAAACCTCTGGAGGAGTTCCATTAGTTTTACACTAATAGGAGTCAGAGGTGACTGAGGTTTTTTGCTTTTTTAATTTTTTTTAAATGTAGGTCTTTCCTCTCCACAGTATGAATTTTAATCATCTTGGATTCAATCCTGAGTAATTCTGAGTGCCTCTTGGGAGGTGCTTAACATGTAATCAGATTGTGGACTGAACCATATACAATTTCTTTCTGTCCGTCAGCACAGCATATGTTATGTTCACTTAAAGGGCTGAAGCATTTAACTGTTTAGCCCATTTACCTGTTTGGATAGGCACTGTTATCTTCCAGACATACCATGTAGGAGATGAGGCAGTTAGCTATGATGCTAATTTAGCTAGAAGCATAGGTGGCTTCTGTTTTCTGGAAAATGTTTACTATTGCTTGGTAATATGTTTTGTGAAATGCCTTACTCTCTATTTTCCATATAAATGACCTAAATGGGATCTATTTGGGCATAAAAATAACAGTACAGGCAATTTTAAATGATGCAATGCATAAACACCTAAAATTAGGAAAAAGTGTATGCTATTATATTGAATATTTGAAAAGCTGTATACAATCTTGTAATTAAAGTCTCTATGGGTACACACTGGCAAAAAAGGGTGAAGTTAAAGTAGAACTTTAAAATTTTGTTGATATAATTTTTGGTTTTGTTATGTAGCTATCAGACATCCAGGGTTTGGTTTTGGTTGTGTATTTTTGCTGTTGCTGGTGGGCTTTTTTGGTTTTAACTCCATTTTATGTGTTCTGCTGCAAGAATGTCAGTCTCCTTAAAAGCATTATAATGACACAAAGTCTCAGCCAGCAATCCTTTCATTTTTTTAATTAAAAAAAAATTAAAAAAAAAAATCAAAAGAAGCCACAAATAAACCTGAAGAAGTGAAACAAGGCTGTGAACTCCATGTTAGATGTTGACTGATGACTGGCTTCACTGTTTTCTTTTGGATTCAAACCAAAGCTCCTTTTCCAATGGCTCTAAATTTAGATATGGTTGAAGACAGGGAGAGTTTCAAGCTCTTTGCTGAGTTCCTTTTTTTTTTTTTTTTTTCCCCTGAAACATCACTAAGATAGGAAGGACTGAAAATAAAAGAGAAAAATTCATAGGCTTGATTGAGCACAAACCCAAGAAGTTGATATTTAACTTTGTGGGGCTCACTGGTACTTCTCGGAAATAACACTTGGAACTTGTAATGTGCCCTGCATGTAGTTGTTATTTATAATGTACGGGGAAGCAAAGCATAAATCCTAACCCGCATTTTCTTGATGGTAAAAGCAAGAAAAAAAGGTTAAATGAGGGGACTAAGAGCACGTACTTTGTTAGAGCTCACAGTCATTGCTTTCCAATTCCATTTTACCTGCCTTTGGTTTTGCTTTTTGTTTTTTGAAGGTGTTGGTCAATGTGTCAATAGGGTGCCAGAATTATTCACATATGATATTTATCTGGGGTGTGACCTTATATCAAGACATAGGGGTATAGTCAGAAGTAGGGCTCTTTTTCTACATCATAGCCTGACACTTTCAGATGCGGCTTATGACTTTTGACTGACTTGGATAATAAGTGTCTTTGCTAAAATACTTTAAGGTGGTGAGCAAATGTGGAAGTGCTGGCCCCTCAGTCAAACTCAGGCCGATACGTGGGAATATCAGCTGCTGAGAAACTGGGGGAACTTCATCTGTGATGAAAGAGCTGAAGATCTCTGAACAGAAATTAGCTGAAATAGCTTTTCCTCTCTCTAGAAACTACACTACAGCAGTTTTACTGACACTTTGGGAAATGGAGAGGAGATGGGGTGAAATTACAAAAACGAAATGTAAGTAAAAGAGGCTAGGCTGCCTCATTTTCAGGTACCAGAGCAGGAGGTGGGTTGGTGGGTTGAGTGCGATTCCCTGGAGGCCTCTGTCCCTCCCGCTGCCTCTGGAGGCAACCCACGGGGACCCGCGCTCTCTGCCCGGCCTCAGCCTGCGCTTTTGCCCCTCCAAGCATCCTGCGCAAGATGAATGTTCATGTCTGCTCTGCAAGTAGGCTCCTGGCTGAGAGCAGCTACAGCTCTGCACAGATGTTTTTTTCTTTTCTTTCTTTTTTTTTTTTTTTTCCCCAGGTACTTCTGGGGGAAAAAAACCCAAACCCAACACGACCCAACTATTCTTCATTTGTCTTTGTGGACACTATGTGGAAAACAAAGATGGCATAATAAGTCAAAGAGAAACTTCCCCTTTGTTGTATTTTTTCTCCTTTTCTATTTATGTTATCTTTACTTTTAGCATAATCTTTGAAGCACTGTTGTTTTATATGCTACCCAAAGGCCATTTATGAAAATGAAAAAGCAAAACTGCTGTATTTCTGATATTTATCCATCTCAGGAACTCTTTGTTGTTCTGTGCTATGAAATTTGATAACACTTGACCTTTTAAGTAAAATGGGACATGCCATTCTGGTCAATGTTTTTCTACCACAAGTGCTCCAAATGAAACAAATGAACAGACCAAATAGTCAAGTCCTGCTTACCTGCTTTGTGGATTGAATAGGTCTTGGTGAAGGGATGCTTCAACTGTACAGCAGTGGTATGAATTTACCATCTCAGCTTGTACTACGCAGTCACTAGTAGCACACACTTTTCTTCACTGGCTAGCCACTGTGGGCTTTGTGTTATTCCATGTTCTACTTTATTTGGATTACCCCAAATAACTGAGAGCTGACTGACAATCTGAATGTTTCCCACTCAGCATGCAGGGCTAAAGTGTCTCTAGGGAGAATGGTAAGATTAAAGGCACACAGGAAGAATTATCCAAAGGGATAACCTAAAATCTACTGCATTTTCCTGGTTGATTTCATTAGCTTGCACAGCTATAGAGTAATTTCCTCTTTCCCTCTTGATAGGAAGTTGTCTTCTCACATAGCTGAACGGATACAGAAATGGGTTTTATGCCAGGGATTTAAAGTGATGACAATTTCACATGCTCAAGCACTAAAAGACAATTTGTATGTAATTTCATTATTAGAAGTGATAATAGAGTTGAGAGACTTATGGTTGGATACTGAACCAGAACATGCAGCTTTTTGATCTTTTAGTATAATATAGAACATTGATCCTTAACATGTGGCATTACAGAAGAGGAAGGTTAGTGAAGGTGATGACAACATCCGTAAATTAAGTAGCCCTCATCACAGCTTTTTAATCAATGCCACAGCCATGCTATTTATATAATCCTGTAATACCAGTTCTGTATTTCAGTAGACTATTAGGCTCTACCTGCAGTGTTCTCCTCTGAATTTCTTTGGGGCATTATTTAAAACTATACTTTATGGGTCTCTGACAAAATCGAAAAGCAAGAATAAAAGCTAATTTTGCAATGATATGTAGATGCAAGTGTCCTGTATGCTTGGCTGGTTATCAGAAAATGCTTTCTTTTCATGAAAGCATGAGATTTACAGTTTTGATGTCAGTTAAACTCGTGCTGCTTCAGCTGACTTTTTTTAGACATGTTGTAATGTTCCTTCTCCTTTTTATCTGCTGAGCTTTTTTTTAGTCCTCTAATTCATGCTGTTGTGTGTCACTCAACATCCAGTTTTACCTCTGCCCTCTAGTCTTACAGTTGTGTATTAATGACATTAGAAATACAGCACTGTAAAACTAGAGCTACTAATGAGTATTTGCATTATTCTAGGGCTAAGGATGTCCAGTCATGAACCAAATTCCCACTGTGCTAGGCGCAATGCAAGCTAACACAACCCTTGCCCTGAGGCAGTGGTCTTGTAAGACAGGAGGCAATAGCAGATTAAGAAGCAACAACAGAATTCGGAGAAATATGGAGACGTTAGTCAACATCCCGAAAATAGCTTGAGAACAATAGCTCACTATTGTTCTTTGCTATGAAGATTGAATATTATTTGTTCTGAAAACAAGAATCATGCAACATTTTGAAACATTATGAACAGATAACAGGGAGTTCTTTCCTGCCTTTATTTTCCATCCCTTATGGATGACAAGTTAGTTGAAATTCATAAATGCAGATCTATTTGATATCTATGTTAGTACAAGGCTACTTCTTTCAGACCTGTGAAGATAAAGGATATTTCTCCATTGCTTTCAAAAGATCAAACTGCATATGCTTTAAAGTTTTATATCTTGTAGCCTGCTATCATGCTACCTTTTCCATAGTGCCTTTTTTCTTATACCTATACTGATAGACATAATTGTCTGTCTACAGACTCATTGGGCATTCATCCCGTGTATTTAGTGCTTTCCATGTGTTACAGCCTAAAAGTGCTGCCAGGACTATTCCTGCCTTGTCAGAATTCTTCTGCTTAATTTTTTCTTTGCTCTACACTATTGGTTTTTTTTGGTGTTTGGTTTTGTTGCGGGTTTTTTTGAATATCACACTGCACTCCACAAGTTCCTTGTATATTTTTTTTTTTTTTTTTAAGTAATCACTTAGTAAAATGATACCTGTGTACACATGTCAGTTTTTCAGTACTAACTTTTACCAATTAACAGGAGTACCTGGGACAACATATTTAAAGATCCTGAAAAAAACAGGGAATGGTTCCTTCATGTTGGTTTTTACATGAATATACTGGTGATAAGTCCTGGAAAATCTCTGCAGTATAATCTTTTTCTCTCAGCATCATGCATTTGCCTGGAAGGGTGGCTGAGTTAAGTGCAATGGTGGAACTGCTGAGAGAAGAAAGAATTTAATACACTAGGTTGCTCATTTCTCTCAGAATAACTATTAGCTACCTTATGCTACCAGTGTCTTCTCTGTCACTTTTGTACTGGAAGAAACACTTAGTGTTACGTAAATTAGAGACAAGTAGCTCTTAGAAAATGCAGTGGAGTTTATGCTGTTAGGAGAACTCTAATTCTTCCCCATCTGTCCAAACCATGGTCATGGTATGAATACCAGCCTACACCACGAGCAGAAGTTTGCAGAGGTCATAATGCTTAAACTCTCATACCTTCAAGGCTGTAAGAAGGAGGATCAGCCAGTTAAAAACAGGGGGGGTTGATCACATGCTATTAAAAATACATTGTCAACACCTAACTATAGATCACTTGACCTCAGTCTATAAATGGGAGCCAACTTAACCTTCCCAGGCCAAGTGTAAAGTTAGCCGGTGAAGAAGCCCCACTGACAACAGAAGTACACATCATGAAAAGATGCTGATCACCAAAATCAATGAATATGCTTATAAAATTATACAACATATTTAGGATTAATTCTTGCAGATGTTTTTGACTCAGCTCAAAAATTGCTAACTTTAATAGTTCCTTCCATATTCAAACATTTGCTGGTGCTACAGCCCTGTACTCTTGCAAAAGTAATATTGTTATTTACATGGGTGTAAAGCATGTAGTACGATAGTAGCACTCTATAAATCATAAACAATATAGCAAAGAATAAGCTTTATTTTGTCTTTCAGACAAATAGGAATACCAAGACAAATATAGCTCTTTTGCATATAGCAGTTCGTGTGTGATTATTCATGTACCAGAAAACACAAAATCTGCCTTACTGGCTTAGACTCAGGCTGTCTTTTTCAGAATGCTCCCCTGGGAGAAGGTAGTTCTAAACATTTGAGAAGGCGGCAAAGTTTTTTTAATATGTGTTGTTTATTAAGTTGTGCTGTTCATAGAGTAACTGAAGATTTAATCCAGAATCTTGAGATCAGTTTTATCGACCCTAGTAGACCATCTGAGAATATTAATTTTGGAATACAACTACTTGGCTGGTTTAAAATTGAATTTTTAACTGACATTTTATTCTGTAGGTTAGAAAAAGAAGAATACTGAGGGCTGATTGACAACAGGTAGCAACATATTCCACATTTTGACAGTGAAAAAATAGTGCCTTCCTTTTCTATAGTTGCACAGTAACAGAGCACTGAAGTCTTGCATTATTGTGTTTTGTTTGGGTGAATAGGGTATATGTTGAGAACAGCTAAGGGTGGTCTCACAGATCATTTTACCTACATCACAAGAGATTCTGTGGCCCTCTCTGAGTAGAAAGAAATAAATTTAATGTAACTTTCCAGGTGATATAAGGAGATTTTGCTGCATGAAGTCCACAAAATGTTACCATAGTCATACTGTCCCATTCAGTTTTCCTGTTTCTGTAAATTATGAGAAATTACCTTGAGGACTATAGAGACATGCAATTTTGTTGCTGTGGAGTGCATGTGAGAAGAATTGAGCCCACAAAGTTATTTTCCATTTGAAATGCTTCCAAAATATGGAAAATCTGGTACTTGGATACATGTCTAAGGATGATAAGCTGCTTAAACATTTCATACTGAGCTACCAAATTGTAACCCCGCTGACTAGGCAATCAAGCAATTAATTTTCCGTACAAGGTAAGCAGGTGCTGTACTAGGCAAAGTTTGGCTTGTTATTCTGTAACACTGAAAAGTTTTCAGACACAGTTGGGAAAAGCAGATGATAATTTCTTAAGTTTCCATAATCATGGTATAAATGCGATGCCATAAATTAGCAAAATAGTTAACTTGTCTTTCTTATACAATTTACACACATTCTATGGGCAGAGTAGGCATTTGGGAGCATATTTTTATGTATCTTTTTTAACTTGCAAGGCTATAATGCTGCATGGTGTTTCTATTAAAAACTGTTAAATAATTCCTCCTGCTCCTGGGTGTTCATAATCTTCATGCACATGTAGACTGTTGTCCTCCCCACCCACCTTCTACCCTTTGCCACTTAACTGTTGCTTAGCCAAGCAAAACATATTTCACACTTTTAAAAAGTTTTCCTTATTAGTCAGCACTGCAATCCTGTGTTCATTTTTACTACTCTTTTATTTATTCCCTCTATTTTTTCAATATTTTCCTCATAATAAAAAGCCATAAACAAAAGCACTCTATTATACCTTAAGCTGAACAGGAAATAAGCCAAGTGAAACTGTTATTTCCCATCTCATTGTATGATTCAAATTGCACAATTCATGTTTGTTTCTTTCTTTGCAAGCTCATGTCCACTACTGCTCTGAGGATCTTAAAACCTTACTGTTTTTCTGTTTTATTCTTTCTGCTGAATCAAGTGTACCTGAGGAATACTTCCCACTTGTACTGACACATTTATTCACCTCAGATTTATTTTAAGATTGAAAGAAAATGTAAAGATTCTAATACAGGAAAAAAGAGATTGAAAAAGTTTAAGAGAAGAAAAAGCATCCCAAAGAGTAAGCGTGAGAATGTAAGGACCATGACGAAGCAATATGCTATGTTTTTCTCACTCGGAGCCTGATGTAAAGCTGAAAAGAACATACCAAAGCAATCGATGAAAAGATTAAGTTAGATTAACGTATAACAATCACATGTATAGGTCTTGATTCCCTTTGCTCTTTGCTAAGGATGCTATATGTGTGTGTATGGGGCATATATTGGTTTAAAGCACATCAATCTACCAAGAAGGGGTTCTAGAAAGAAAGCTTTGTAAGTATGTTAGTGGGCTTAGTTATGTTAAGGCAGATGGGATAGGAGGGCAGCTAGCCAGAGATCCAGTAACACCCAGGTTTGAGAAATGTGCAGGAGGCTCTGACTGTTTACTAGGAGATGCAGCTGAAAGGGACAAAAAGGTAAGTAAAGCTCATTTGTAATTGAAAGAGGAAGATGCCATGTACAAGGTAATCTGTGGTATGAGACAGCAGAAACAAACAAACAAAAAAAATCATCAAGAAAAGAACTAATAGAAAAGTGATTTTATGTTTCTTTTCTGGGAACAGGGAAGCAAAGGATAGAAAAGGAAAGATGTAAATATTTCTTCTAAAACATTAGTGGAGAGGGCTAGAGAATTTGGAATTTGATCAAAAAAAGCCTAAAGCATGAGCAACATGGCGCCAAACAACATTGGACAAGAAAGAAAAACCTCCCATCTGTAGAGATTCTAAGAATTACTGGGTCAAGATAGAGTATGGATAAGCAAAAAAGCAACATGCAGATCTGGAGGAGTCCAAGCAAGTCTGAGCTCTCAGCAGATGGATGGAAGGATGCGAATATGTGCAGCTGTCAGGGCAGCAACTGGGCCATGTCCAGACTGTTTCCAAATTAAGAGCTGAAAATCAAAAAGGATTAATGCTCTGGTCTACCACTAAGGAAGGCAGCCCCCACCTTATGAAGTAAATTAGTGTTTGGAATTAAGGGGATGAAATAATGATGCTCGTGGGTTTTCTAGGTCTTTCAGAAGCTCAGCAGATACCTTTCCTTCTAAACTGGTATTTTGACATTCGTCATTTTTTGTATTTCCTTCAGTCTATTTGCAGGCTACATAAGCATTTTTTCCTGCAGACTAATTTCAATGTCCTGTCAAATTTAGGTTTTGTTCCATATTATATGTAAGCAACAGTATCACATTCAACAATTTCCCTTTATCTGTTATTTTAGTAAGCAGAGCTGGGTAGGAGATAATGGTCCATTCTGCTAGTCTGATGGCAAAATCATCTTTCCAGAATGTTTTTCCGACAATTTTACTTCTAGTAGAACAAAATGAAATCAACAACTGCTTTTCATGTGGGATGATACAGACTGATGGACCAGGTGCTTTGTCTTGCTTCCAAAATGTCTGCCAAGCAGGCAACGAGGAAGACAGAAAGATTAAGATGTCCACCTTGATGACATCCTTCTGGTACCTTTAGAGATATAAGAGTCCATATTGGCAGACTACACTAAATAATTTTATCCTCTGAAATAATTTTATCTTCTGTTTGTTAGATACAGTGTCCCACCTTCCAATTCTGACCATTTAATGTGTGCTTCATACTATGCTTAAACTGCAAATATCAATTTGGAACACAGTTTTGGACTGTAGCAGGATGAGCTAACAGGTCGTGGATCAGATTCAATTCTCCAGAAAATTACTTTGTAAGGTAATTAGCAAGATACAGGGGAAACATGCTGCAGCTTAACCATCAAGGTTGGAAGAGTTAAGTTTATTACAGTGAACAAAGCAATCAGCAGTATTGCAAATTTTCCTGGAGTCAAACACTCTTGCACCTGTAAATAACCTTTACTGATAATAGAACTCTGACAGAACTGATACAAATGCCATTGTAGAGGAACTGGGTAAAACCAGATCTTTTTTTCCAATAATTACTTGGATCTGTTGGAAATGTAAACACAACTGATGATGAACATTACATTCCATGCTTTCCTACTCTATTCTTAAAATCAAAGTACACTCTTGGTTTTATTGGGGCAACAGAAGTAATGAAATAAAATAAGATAGTTTTTCTTTAACCCTAAAAACATCAAGATATTGTTTAGTAATGTTTGGTAGAGGATAACATTATTTTATGAATGATGTTTTGCAAGGCAAAATAAGAGTTGTTCTGTTCTTCATACTCCTGAAGTTGTGTGTCTCATTAATCAATAGACCCTTCCTGATGTTTTGCTGTAAGGTTGGGCTCAGGGAAAACATTGAATACTGTTAATTTTTTTACCACAACTGAAGATTTAAATGCCTTCGGGGTGGAGTGTGGGACTATCAGAAGAAGCAGCAGGTTGCCACGTTTAAAAGGCAGCTCAGGGCCATGAGTCTTGACATTAGGGTAGAAACCCTGGGTGTCTTCACTAAATACAATGTGATTGTCTAGTATGTGTCTGTTTACAGAGTAGCAGAAAGTTTGCTTTTAAAAGTGACTGTATAAAATTATACTTTGTTACTCAGTAGATAAATTATATGTGTGAGTCACACCTGCCTGTTCTGGTGATAATTTTTTTTCTACTTATTATTGCTATTAGTCCTGCTGAGCTAACACAGCTGAGAGACAGCAAACTGCACTCTATTATTTCTTGAGTGGCATCCACAGATGTGTTTGTTAGTTCCACTGACTTACACCTGCGCAACCCAGTTGTAAGCTATGGGACCATACATTTGTACGAGAACAGAATCTGAAGATAGCAGGGTTTTTACTTATGTAACTGGAGGCCTAATTCATCTGGAAAGAAAGAGCTTGGTTTTACAAGACTCAGCCAAGGTTGCAATACGAACAGCTTACATATGACTTGTCCACTGAGTCTATTTGAAATGCAAGTCACAGAAAGGCATTGATGGTTTTATACTACCACTTTTCAGCATGCAGCACATTAATAGAAAGCCTATTTACTGTCTTAATGCCTTTTTTATGATCAAATTGGTTTACTTGGTTAATTCAGTTTGTTCTTTGCCAGTTAACTTCGAATGCACTAGATTTGCTATTGAACAGCTACTATCCTTCCACTTGTACTGATATTTTTGTTTATATATGGACATAACAACATGGCTCTATTACTGAACTGGCATGCTTTCTCTTTGACAAAAATTGGGGAATTTAACAGTGCATTCTGGTTCCTTTATTCTCTTATATAGCCATTGTTTTTGCCTTCCAGTCTTCCACCTGTTTTAAAAGTAGCTGCAGAGTAGACTGAAGGGTATTCCTTATCTCGTGCTGTCATAAGCACTGACCACCAGTATTTGACCACTTCTGTGAACAACATGCTTTAGCATTTCTTGTGTATTCTTCACTGAAAACAAATTAGAAAAACCCCTGAACAATCTTTTTGCCTTCTCATAGATTTTATTGAGCAAATACAAATAGAGATTAATGGATAAAACAAGAGGAAGAAGCAATAAAAAGGGTGTATGTAGGAGAAAAATAAACCAATTCTCACCAACCACAAACTCCAAGAAGAGCAGAGGATCTGTGGGACCATTAGGAGGACAAAGGATTCACCAGTTAGGTATGCGAGGAATAGAGTACAGTTGAAGAAACACAGTGACTTTTGAAGATGTATATGAACAAGAGACAGGTGGGGAATATAAATTCCAGCTGTGAACTACAAGTGAGGTTATTAAGTAGTATTTTCTCTTCACTTCGGAAAGTTTGATTTTAATGATATTTGAAATTTATACCTCTATCTTCATTAGTTTGACTTATCTGCTTGTGACTTCTCTTTGCAGAAGCTTTTATTTATTTGTGTTATTTTTGCAAGCTAGATTTCACCTATTTGTAAGTAATATAACTTTTTACTAAACTCTCACTGTATTTAAATGACAATTTGCACTTTTTTGAAGGGAAAAAGTACAGAAAAATAACATAAATAAGAGGTTTCTGTTTCATGTGCAGGAACAGTTACTATTTGGAAAATATTTACTGAATTTTAAATAACATTTTCCTTTTAAAAAGTATAAAATTTTTGGCAGTATCTATTAATGTGCGAGGCTCAGAACTTTATGAATGGGGATATAATTAATTATTTGTTTTCCCTTAAAAATCTAGGAGCAGATCCTCAATGAATGGAAACTGCTCTGTCCTTCCAGTGCACAGAGCTGTGCTGATTTACACCAAGCCATATAGAACTTCCCTAAGGGGGGATATTTAGCACAGTTTGTTAAATTGTTTGTTTTAATGGACCACACAGAAGGTGTGAGACAAAAGTGAAAATGCCTTGAGTATAAAGTTCTGAACATTACAACTGGTGACAGAAGGCCTATCAATGAGATAGTAATCCTATAAAAATACAGAAAGATCACATTGCTTGTTGAATTAGAATTGCTTTAATATGGATCCATGCAAGGGGATAGCAAAGGAGCTGGAAACTTTCCATCTGCTTTGTATACAAAGTGATTAGATTGTGATCACTTAGTCCAAGAGGATAGAAACGATGCACAATTCTGCCAGGATGAGACATGCAAATTGGATCAATTAAGCTTTGAGAGTGCTCAGACAATCTGGTAGAGAAGTTTACATGCTGTGTCAAGTGAAACTTAGCAAAGATCAGTCTTGAATGCTGGGGGCAAGTATTATAGTGATTTAAACTCTAATCTCCAAGAGTAATTCATTGTTTTCGGATTTGGTTATAAAACTGATCAGATACTATAATAAAACAATCAGATACTATAATAAAAGATCCCTTTAGGAGGTGTTTGATGGTATACACAAGGAGTATGACAGACAAATTAGTAACAGTCATCTGAGTTGAAACATTTGGATTAGATGAGAGTAAATTCAGATGACTGATCTTGTTTGCAGTTAATGGAATACACAATACTAATAACTCCTGTACCTTCACGTTGATCACAATGCTTCGGAAGCAGGGAGTGTTCTCATAAGGAACTCATTGTGTGCTCTATTTTTTATTGAACCAGAGCTCACTCAGAAGGGGAACAACATGAAAATGATCATTAGATAAGAGTGCTCTAATTTCATCAGGGACCATCTAAGAATTTGAATTATGTACCCTATGCAATGTCTTTATAGTGGCAAAAGGACAAGTTGTTTCAGATAATCAGAGGGGTCTTTATGTAAATCGGAAGTTCTCAATATATGTGAAGTACTGGAACCTTCAGAAATGAGTTTCTGAAGGAAGACTTTGAACATTTTTTCTAGAATCCAGATGGCTTTCAGAATTAGAAACAGGTCTGCACAATTTGAATTTTAATGTAGATTCAGCAAGTATACATGACCAATGTAAAATAACACCTGCCATTTCAGTATTTTCTCATCATTTGTTTATCAATGGCACATACATTGATTGTCTTGCCAGCATTTAATGGCAGTGAGTAAGAAACACAGTAAGAATGTGTTCTAGTGAAAACATGAAGAACAGACGAAAAAATCCTGGGTTGGCATCAGCATTGCATATGGCAAAACTATGGTGGTTTGTTTTTCTTTTTTTTTTTTTAAAAACGATAAGTGAATTTCAATTTTAATCCATAAATATCTTCTCCCATCATTTGAAATGTCAAAATATGATTTAAGGAAACAAGGTGTAATGACTGCATAGGAATTTGATGAGATTGTCTCTATTAAACACCCATCGTACTCACCAAAATAAGAAAAGGCATCAGGAGAGCACTGCCCTTTACATACAGCTGTTAAAATCCTTCTAAGCTGCAAGGCTTTACAATTAACCTAGTATTGTTCATGTTAAGACAGTTTGTTATGGTTTTGAAATACTAATGCATTATCCTCCCCCTCAAACATTTTCTGAAAAACAGCACAAAACATGGGCATTAAAAGCATTTCTTTCCCAGCCCTTAATCCTATGGAGTAAAAATGCCTATCAAAATATGAATTACTATCTTGAGATCAGTCTGGTTGTATCTGAAAGCCCTGGCAGACCTGCAAATTTGAATGGTTAAAAAAAAAGCAGTTAAGAAGAAATCAAACCTTTCAAAGTATTTATCCACAAAGGATCACTTTAAATGATCTTAACAGTTTAAGGCAGACTTTCAAAAGTCCGTACTTACTCTGCATCCCCTACTTCAGCTTGTTCTGAATACTGAAGAGCTACAGTGTGAATTTATGTAACAGAATCACTTAAGCTTTCAATTCTGCTTCTTACAATTAGTCGATGTGATGCACATTGCTGTTCATTAAAGCACCCTTCCTTTGCACAGGGATTAAGGCTCTGTTTCAGTAAGGTGCTTAGGCATATGCTTAGTACCAACATTCATGAGCCTTAAGCAAGTCCTGACATGCTGTACATGCATAAGAATGATTTCCTAACTTAGAGAATTCTAAACCAGAGATTTAATTTGATGTAGGACGGGGTTAAATTTCCCTACTCTTTGGAGTGAATTTTGAACAATGGTCTGCTAATTAACTAGCCAGTATATATGGATGGATGGATATGTATTTTAGAAACACTTTTGGGCAAAAATCAATGTGATAAACCATCTTCAGTGAAATAGATAAGAGTAGGGGAAAAAAAGAAAAAAAAAAAGAAATTGTCTTATATCCTTCTGAAAATTTATTTGTCATTTGGTGTTCTACCTTTACTGAACTGCATTGTTAGTAATCAGTCATAGTAGTTAATAGAAAGCACTACAGAAATGTTAGGGTGTTTAATCAAGCCAGACTGAAAAAGAGATTCCAAATGAAATGTAAACACACTGACAGCAGTAACTTGTGTTTTAAGATAATAAGTTAACCAAGGGATTCTTCTGCTCTTTTTAAGTGAACTCATTTTAAGACACAAGTGTCTACAGGAAGGTATCTAATACTGCACTTTATTTGGCCATGCATTTTTTTTTCATGTTACATTGTCATACTAGCAATAAAATTGTAATGATTTGCTATAAATTTTCATTGCTGCCCTTTTCATATGCAATAATTTACTCATTAAATTGTTATAGTAAAATTTTAGTTTCAAAATTCTCCATTCTTGCTTTATTTCCTTGACCCACTGTCAGCTATGAGCAGTTTTGACTCTCTCTCCAACATACCTACCTTCCCAGGGACTAATTATGTGTGATATGGGCATTGTGTCAAACTCTTAATTTTGCACTTTAAATCTAGGAGTAGTCCTACTGATCTTAGTGGGAATACTTATAGGATTAGGTTTGTGGAAATGCTTTGAGAAATATCTGGGTGGTGTGAAACTTTTTATATCACATAACCAATACGATCATATGAAGAATTATCAATTTCAACTTGACTATAAAACATTTGGGAAAGTCAGCACTAAGTAATACATTTATCCAAACATATAAAACTTTATAAAGAAAGACAATAGGAATTTAATTTTTAAGAAGCAAAACATGATAACAAACACTGATGCCCTGACATGTATATTATCATTTACGTACATTAAACATGGAGATGTAGATGGACATGTTAACTCTGCTTTGTTTGAACAGTTTCATAAATTTTATTTAACAAGTCCTTACTGTTTTCAGGGAATTATAGGTTAGTGTGGCGGTGGACCCAGTTAATTACAGTTTTTCTGTATTGTAAATCTTTCATCATTAAAATGATCAGATCATGCTGTCTTCTGTAGTCCAGTATTTTATAAGCTTCTACAGACACAATTAGTCACAGTTATTACTTCAACTGCTTTACAGCTACATATATTACCACTGTCTTCTAGTCTGCCAGGGTTTCAGCACTTCCCACTAACATGCAAGGTAAGATTGTAAGTGGATTTTTAGCAGCATTAAACTTTCAAGAGCAAACGAAATTTGAGGAACTGATACAACATAAAAACAAACCAGAAACAACAGAAAAAGCTCTACACCCTCCGGGTATCTATTCCTCGGTACTAATGTTCTTTGGAAGCAGGTTCCTATGAGAAAAATCATTATCAACCAAGCAATGCTGCAAGCTATTTTGGATAGTTGAAGCAGAAACAGGATAATCACTCTAAACTATAGATCAGTAGTTTGACAAAGAAGAGACAATATGGGAGGTATAATTTCCACTCTAAAATAAAGACAGTCAGTATAAGTACATATCTTATCCCAGAAAAGGCTTTAATACCAAATGAATTTTTGTTTGTAAATTTGGTATTATTGATATGGTAGTGAAACAAGAAGTGTGTATGATTATTCTTCCTGCTCAGTGCTATTACAGATAATTCTTTAGATTACAGGGTTAGATATGAAAAAATAGATCCTTTAATATGCTTCATTTTCCGTGGTTGAAATCCTAGGCCTGAATTATCATGGCTAAGTAGAAAAAGCAGTATGGGAGAAACAATTTCTATTTGCATATTTTTGCATATTTTTTCTTATTTTTATTTTCAAGAATAGGGAAAAAGTAAAAGCATTCATTTTGCATTATTGCAGGTTTATAAATTCTGCTACTGCCTTTCTTGTTTCATCTCCCCTCTTTCCCGTGCCATAAGGCAAAGTGCATTCATGCATTCTCTGCTCATAAAAAAAATCCTTAAAAATCATAAATAATTAATAAAACAATGAATATATTTTTTACCATGTACAGTGGCATAAACACTGAAACTATCCATGTCACTGTAAACATATATCTTTATGCATATATACATATATGTATTTCAAGAAAAGTGTATACTCAAGAAACAGTTCTTTACCGTATGTATATTAATATTGTGCAAGCAGAGATTGTTTTGTGTCTAGTAGGGAAGTAATTTGCGAAGAAGAATGAGTGCAGTTTCTTGAAGGCTCTGTTTCTGTAAGCTGCTACACATGCATAAACTTTCCAAGCCTATGGACATCTGCTAGCCCTGAGATATTTTTCTATGAAGTATACTAGGGTCTTTGGTATTTATTTGCCATGCTACATTTTTTAAGCCTGATCACTTTCATAGAAGCTATATGTGGGGAATGCAGGGAGAGAGCATCTTCACACAGTTTTATTACACTGCTGAAATAGAGAGTAGTGACTTTAAGAGAATTTTGGCTTACAGCTTCAGTGATTCTTGGCAACAAAATAAATCAAATCACTGGACCAGCAAATACGTTGGTTTAGTATATAACAGCGAGTAGTATGGTGCATTATGAATAGGTATGGGTCATGTGAAAATACTGTTTGTATGTATGGCAGAGAACTTAGTCCTTTCTTGGAGAATAGGTGAATGTAGAGACCCCAATACAGCTGGTAAGAATAAAAATTCAGGAATTTGTAAATAGAATTTAATTTCAGTGGTATTTTCACATGATTTAATTGTTTTAGGCACTCGTATAAATGAGGTTTGAGTCATTGGTTTCTTTAATCAAAAATTAAATCTATTTGTGTAGAAAAAGAAGTGGTTTTTATATGGTAAATCAGATAGCAATTCCGCTACTCTATGGCTTGGTTTGTCAGTGATGCAGTATTGTTACTGAAATACTCAGAACGAGCCCTCCAAGGAATAAATACTAATGGACTGAGAGTGGTTTGGGAAACAACAAAAAAACCCAAAGCTGAATATTGAACAGGTCTGTAAGGATTCCAATGTGCATATTGTTTACAAATGCTGTGCTCTATTTCCCCATTCCAAATTCTAACAAGATAATTTCTGAAAAGCTCGAAGCGTGTGTGTGTGAGAAGAAAGCAGGTCTCTTTTTTCCACTCTTATTCCAAGCGTGTTATGTTGCCTACAGGCTCTTGGTGGTGCTACAATACAGTATTGCTGTCCCCCCCACCACCCCCACCCCCTAATAAATATTATGCAATTAGTACGTGATGATGCACAGTATGCAGATGGCTTTTACCTCCCAAAGCTGCCAAACTGTCTTTTTAAGAGTGTGAATGACAAATAGTCATTTTGGAGAGTGACATGTCATGATGATGGCCCATTAAAACTCCTCAAGAATACTCAGCCGGCTACATATGCCCACTCAGCTCCATCTACGACAGCAGCTGCTTCCGAGTTCCTCCTGTAGCTGCACTAATCTTAATGTGCTGGCTGCACAATTCCCTGTCGCCGTGGGGCATTTCGTGTTCTTCTTAAAACTGGGGAGGTGGCAGGGGAGAAGGTGCAGATTTGCGAGCACAGCATCTGCAGAGATGGGAAAAGAAGAGGACATAGTAAGGAAACAGACGCGTGTGTGCGCGTGCATGTGTATGTACACATAGATACGCTTAAATGTACACATACATTGTATACATAAACACAATTACTATATCACTGTCTATATAAAGAGCTAAATTATATAACTATAGACACAACTGGGTCTTATTAAGAGAAAAAATGTCATGAAAATGTGACATGGTTGTTCTTATCACATCCAGTTTTCGGTGTTTCCTATTAATTATTCAACTCACTAGCCTTTAGATGACAGTATCTCTTATTCCTAGAGGAACATTTCATCTGAACTTTGTCTTCCACTTAGAAGCCTTGAGGGCTTACTTAGATACTAACTGGAATGTTATGAAGTGTAAGATTTAGAATTTTGGTACTGCTATTTTGCATTTTGGTTGAACAATAACCATCAAGGAACTAAAGAAGTTTCACTGTTCTGTTTCCCGTTTCACGCCCCTTCTTGAAAAGGTTGGCAAACTTAAATGTTTACTTCACTTCATGTGGTTGAGGTGGTAAGTTTATTATCCTCCTGGAGCACTGATCAGTCACTTAAGAGTATAAGGGCTATGTATTTTTCACCAAACCCTTCCACCAACATTTCTGAACTTTTTACTGAGGAAACGACATGGGCGAAGAAGGGGATAGTAACACCTAATTGCTTATTCCAAGTTTGATCATGGGAGAGAATAAGTCTGAGTAAATTAACAAAAATTCTTACTCTTTTAATTTTTTAGACACAGAAACATACATTCTGTAGTAGCAAAATAGTTCAGAAACTGCATTAATAGGGGAAATAAGGATATATTTTTTTTTAAAAGAATGATACCTAGTTCATTCAGAACAAGCTGACTCTTATGCTACTCTCCCTGCCCATCAGTCCTGTTTCTTATCTTTGCTCCTCTGGTTCCAGCACTTTAAAATCAATGACAATTTAAATTGTACTTTTTTTTTTTTCCTTCCCCTCCAGGGTAAGCTTTTTTTTTGTGAACTTGGAGTAGTAGTAATACACACCCTCAGTAAAATGACATCTGACTAGATTCAGGTTATCAACCTTTTTAATTCCTGTTGCATTAAATATAGCATGAAAAGAAGAGGCTGGTAAAGTTGTACAGCTTTACTCTCAAACACTGTCCTTGCCTAACACTGATCAGTCACTGAAGATCAGCTCCACTTACTACTTCAACTTTTTCTTTAATTTCTTTTCATTTTTATTTTTTTCCTTGCTGTTTCATCTCATTTCAACTTGTCATTCTACCTTTGCCTGTCTCCTTTTGTCTTCCTCTTGTCCCATCTCCTCTGCCTCGTCATATTCATTTGAGGTCTTTCATCAGCCTGTTTCCCATTCCAGTTCTCTCCTCGTCCTTCAGACCTGTTCATGTTCTAATCCACTTCGGGTTTTTTGGTTTGTGGATTATTTTACCTTGGTTTTTTTTAAACACAGTTTCCTCTCTTCCCTCTTTATCCTTCTTATTTATTATCTCTCTTATTCTATGCTTTCTTAATCCTGCACCTGCATGAATACCTTGATTATAGATGGAGATTTGTTCTTACCAGCTTTATATACACTGTTGAATATGAATATCTTGGAGGTCAAAATACACCAAATGAGATAACATTTACCTGCAAGTACTCCCAAAAGGATGCTTCTGGTTTTACCTTGAATGTGAAATGTGCTCATATGATAGGTAAACTCTCATTATCTCGTTGCTTTTGTGGTGATCCTGGGCAGATCTATTGGCTTGTGGTCATTCATAGCACTCTAGTATTATCCATAACAAGACAAAGGAGGATTCAGAGACAGTCTGAGTTCAGGCAGCCTATAAGGACAGTGCTGGATATGAAGAGATCTCAGGAATGTCATGGACCTCGGTTGTCTCAGCAGCTCTTAGGTCTTTGGTCAGCTCTGAGCACTCTAGACACAATTTTGAGGGTTTTAGATCAACACAGAAGTCTTGTCTAGGCTGATTGGGTTTTGAACAAGCCTGTCACCAGCTGCTTGTGTTAGATAAATATAATGTGGTTATACTGTGGTCTACAGCATGGGACCTTGTATTCCGACATGACTGTCTCCACACTTGCCTGAAAAGGAGAAAGTCTAGAGGCAACACAACAGCGCATGAAAGTGATAGTAAGTCAAAGTGGTGAATTGTGCCACTGTGGCACAGTTGTCTCTGCCAGTTCCTTACGATAGTGACAACATTGCTGAAACAAAGAAACTCTAGCAGCATTACAAACGTATTCCTTCTTTTCAAACTCTAATTAAAAATGTTAGTGTTTGGGGTATAGCCATTTATACTGACTCGGATGTCTTGTACTCAGTGTTATCTGTTATACTGAAAGCACAGAACATAAACTAGCATATTTCTTTCTGAGCCCAGGCTTGTACTATAGTTTTACATAAATTAATAAAACCAAAAGCAAACAAAAGCCCTCCAGGAGCTCCTTTATCACTTTCTCAATGTTTCTTGGAAAAAAGACTTTTATAAGAAAATCATTACCTGCTGAATAATACTTTCTCTAGTGCCTGGGTGTGAAGTCAATTATATGAATCACAAGCCTTTGCTGACATCAATAAAATGTTGAGGAATCTGTTTCTGTCCCACGTGACTTCTGTAATGATACTGAAAAGGAAATTAAAAAAGACGTCTTAAGCTGTTCATATTGAAATATAGTTACAGTTTACAAGAGTGAGAGTTTCATAGCTCCCTCTGAAAACAGAAATTATATTAGTAACTAATGTGTTTGTGAATCCCTTAAACATTGCAGAAATGTGGTATGTGTGCACATTGAATTTTACTTAAATGTTAACTCTGTTGTCTATGCTGAATTTTAAATGATAGCTAGTATTTGCACTGAAGTTGTTCCAAATCAGCAACTTTGAACCCTTAGTTATCCTGATAGTTATCAAATATAGTGTTATATTTTAAAAAAAGAAAGAAAAAAATACAAATATCTAGTACTTTATGAGTCATCACAATCCAAAACACTTACTAGCAGTGATAATCTGAGGGGAATAGGGATTTCAAAACCTTCTAGGTGCAACCACAGTAAATACTGAATCCAAGAACAGAAGTTTTAAGAACCTAGCTGTTGTGATGAGCAAGATTTAGTAGAAATAGCCAAATTAAATCTTTGTTTCAAATCACCTAATTTCTTTCACATTTTGGCAATTACATGTTTAATCTGTATGCACTCAACCAGAAAGCAGTGGGTCATGTATATGAAGGCAAGAGTGTCTTCCTCCCACAATCAATTCTCAGTTGTTTTGTGATTGTAAGTTGTGGTTATAAAATGGAAGAGAAGATTGCTCCTGGCTTGGTGTTCTTTCTTCCTTTCGTCCATTTTTGCTTCCTAGTCCCTCCTTGCTTTTAGTGAGAAGGCAGGAATAAAGCTGCACTTGCATCAGTTCCCTGTCACCAAGACCTACGGATGCCTGCACAGTCATGAGGAGGCAGTTTTCGTTCCTTTCCTCCCTTTCTAGATACTTTCACAGCAAGAAAGGAAAGGGTTCAGGCAAGGTACCTCCTCCTTGAGAAAACTTTTCAGTTGTTCTGCAAATGAGTGCACATTTTGTATGGTCTCAGGGAGCTATGGAGCTAGCTTGTACTGAAGCATCTCGTGGTTGCTCTGTCTGTCTCGTTCTCACCATTACCTCTGTGATCCTGCTGGTGCTGAAAACCTGGCAGCTCCTCATCTTGTCCCTGTGCTTTTCTTCTTCACCCAGATGCTGTAAACTCACCAATGAAACACTGGCTATGCTGCCACGGGGAGGAACGACTGTAAAGGTAGATCTTTAGGGAAGAAAAAATGGAGAAGAGAGGCATGTGAACATTGCACCTGCTTTGAGGGAGCCTGAACTGAAAATCAGAGAAATAGCTCACCTCTCATTCAGACGTCAAACACATCGGTGGTGGCCAGATAAATTGCTTTCAATGTAGTGCAGTATCTCTGCTTACTGATAAAAATAAATGGCCTTCTCTATTGAAAATACTGCATTAACATATTTTAATGGCAAGTAACACAGAATGACATCAGCATTGGTTGTACAGATCTGTATCTACAAACAGACGAAATCCAGAAACTACTGAGTATTAGGGAACTTGAAGGAAATGTATTATTTAGGTTTCCCTAGAATAATCATCATCCTAAGGGTCCACATAAACATAAATGCATTAGACAAGACCCTATACTAAGCTATATTGCTGCAGCGCCAAAAAATGTGAGGACAAAATTGCATTCGTTAAAGGAGTTAGGGTAATAGTGCCTTTGCTACTGAGTGAACCTGACTGCTTCCTTCTCCCACAAATCTCCAAACAAGCATTTTCTAAAACTGAGAGGAGTTTTAGGAGTTGGGCCTAAAAAGATATAAGTGCCCCCTTTTTAGGTTGGGTTCAGAGACAGTAGAGGGCACTCGGCATATTATCTTCTTAAAAAAAAAAAAAAAAAAGTGCACTTCTTATACATCCTGGCCCTCTCTGCCTCCACAAGGCTTGTGTGGCTTTTCTTGTTATATATGTTCACTGTCTGCTAAGTTTCCTGGAACATTAAAAAGTTACCCTCCTATTAAAAATGCATCATCTCTCTGCAGAAGCTTGCTGCTTCCCTTTTCTGTTCTCATGGACTCTTTCTTGTACATGGTGTAATGCAGGGAACACCCAACACCAAACCTCTTAAAATCTTCATGTTAAATGTATGTGGAATGTAACAAAGAAGCAATAGGATCAGCATGTAACAATTGGATCATGAATCTCATACTAGAAATAAGGTTACTTGAAAGACAAGGCAAGCTGGAGAGTGACCATCATGGATGTTGTGTGGACACAGCAATGGATGAAATTAATTTGAATTAAACAACTATCTTTACTTATAGCATTTCTCTTTCAGAGAACAGAGGGAAGAATTTTATTTACAATATTTATTGCAAACTACTTCTGAAAGAAAATTTGTCTAGGATGTTCCTGGATGGGATCAGATGAGATTTACCCAGTGAATCCTGGAATCCTCCATGTCTCTTGAAACAAGAATTGGAAACTGCTTTTGTCTTGACCCTCTACTTCTAAAGTCATAGTCCCCATGTGCAGCTACAGCCTCAGCTGCTGTTCTGTCTCCTACATGAACGTCTCTGTAGAAAGCAGGAGGGGTGACAGACAAGCTAGTAGATGGCACCACCATAGATGCTTTCTGGAGCCTTCCTGTAACGTACAAATGTCCTGAGGTCTAACATTATTCTGTATAATTGTTGCCAAATTGATCACAAGAACAAATTCCAGGTCTCATCCTTAAATGCACTTCTTCTTAAAAAAAAGGGGCTGGGGGGGTCCCACGCCACCAAACCACGCACCGGGCCGGCCCCCGGCCCCCCCCCCCCCCCCAACCCCAAACAAACCAAAAACAACAAAAAAAAGAAAGTGCAAAGTGTTTTCTAAAGCCAACAGTATAAGGAAAATAATACTTCTCATTTCCTAGGGTGTTAAACTAAATAGCTGGAAGTACAGGTAGTTTGAAGTCACATTTGGTAGTAGCAGAGCTGTAAATATGGTACAGGACTGCTGCATTCAAAAATTTTATTCTTAGTTGCAATTCACTGATGTCTCTGCATTAATGACTTTGAAGATCACTGTTTGGAAGGATTATATTGGGTGGAACTGGAATAAAGATGATCTGAAAACTGCACCAAACATACATCTGGATTCTGGTCAGCCCACTTTAGTTTTGCATTGTTCTCTTGTATTGGACTTTTAAGTTATCTCAGATTGACACTAAAATACACCTAAAGTTGAAAAAAAAAATCTTTAGAGTGCTTTGCACACAATTGATTGTACTATAGTGCCAAAGATAAACTAAATCTTGAGTGATGTCACCTTACTGGGGTTAAGTAGGTAGAGAATGGTGCTTTACTAACTTGAGCATGGGCCAGTATTGTTTTTTTTAAAGGCTTAGTAGAACAAAGTTTTAGTAACAGATACAAAGAAGTGTGCTCTCCCAGAGCTTCAACCTTGGAGTAACAAAGGTCATTGCTAATCACTTTACTAAACTGTGTGGTAGCATTTTTCTACCAAGGCATCATTCCAAAAAGTGGCTTCTGTTCAGCACTTCGCTCCAGGGTGCTAGCCACTGTAGTGTAATCCATGAGGAGATTTATGGACCTCAGAGTGGGACTCTTTAAAAAACAATGCATTAATCAGAGAGCCACTGAGTGAGCAAAAGGGAAATGCTGAAGCTACGGAATTTCTTCTTTCTCTGGGTTGTGAAAGCCTTACTCAGTGCATCTTTGAGGATTTACACTTCTGGCCTCTCCCCTGAAGGTCTCTTTTCTTTCAAAACACTGCTAGAAAGTTGTTTGGGATGGGGCTGGATCTAAATACAAGGTGAATGGGAGGCTGTGCAGCCCTGCAGCATGAGACCCAGGTGTGAGTACTACACTCTGGTGTGCTGATGGACTTGGCTTTCCCCCCATGAGGGAGTTCTGTGTTGCTCTCAGCAAGTTGAGACATGGAATCCCTTCCCCCCTCTGCCTGAAAAGATCTACTTGCACATTTTTAACCTTCAGAAAACCACTTTGCCTGATAAACTGCTGGGTATGCTGGTGTCATCCACTTTTCTCTCATCCAGCACATCCTTATATGTGCCACAAAAGGTGGAATAACTTTTACAGGGAGAATGGGAGAGTCTCAGCCATCACAGAAAGACCAGTGCTCTGCTAGAATATGGGATATGGAAAAAACTGAACCACTTCAAGAAGGCAAAGGCATTGAATCTTTGTATCCCATAACTTCAGTTCTTGGGTAGTGTGACACTCAGCATTTCAGTCTAGACTGTAGGATTCTGGTGATGGAGGGAACCCACACAATGCCTCTGTAGCACATAGGAGACTTATGCACCCTGAGGTAGGTCTTAGAAAAATAAAAGAGGACAAAAAAAAGTAAAAGCAAATCAAACACAAGCCAGACAGATTCTTACTTGCACAGGCCACTGCTCCTTTGTAGGGAAGATGGGTACCTCTTCCAGTCAAGTTTGGAAAAGCAGCAAGAGCCGCAGCTGCCAAATTGGGGAAATGAACAGAGTTATGGTTTAATGAATAAACCCCCAGCCATTAGGGCTGAGGAATATGCAGTGCTGTGGATCTTGAAAGAGCCTGGATGTGAGAGACATTTTAGCTTGATCTGCTCACAGTGTCAGCACTGAGTATTCCTGAGAAGTAGTACTTTGAATGTTCGGGGAACTCCACCAAAGAAATCTCAGTCTTGTTTGGGTATCTCAGGAGTTAGGTAGCAGCAGAATGAAGATAAGCCATATTTTGAAATAATGTAGCTATTCTGGTTTAGACACCCCAGTTCTGTTTTTTGATCCAGTCCAAAGCTCAGACTCCATTTCTACCTTAAAAGAGAGAGGGAGTCCACTGTAATTGCATAAGCATGAGATATCCAGACAGTGTAAGTGAAATAATGTGTAAGAAATAGGCAGCTTTTTATCCAGCTGCAAAATTCAAAACTGATCACGAATACTTCCCTGCTGAAATAGGAAAAGGTTTTGCAGCTGTGCTAAGTTATGCCTGAGATAGCAATTTTCTGTATGTATTCTGGAAGTGATTACTATCTCAGTGATACTCCCAGCTGAGAGAAAAAAAATGTTAGTGGAGGAAATTATGATGATGAAGACAGTGGAGTTACCTCCAAACTCAACATGACATGGGGTTAGGACAGGTACAAAGTAGATAAGAGACATAAGAGAGGATAAGCATCTGAACATCTTTAACATTGTCCTCAGTGATTTACAAATAATTATCCACCTTTTAACAAGTGTGCAAGTACTTGAATTTTACTGATGTTCTTTCCACTTATACCATGTTAAATATGTTTGTATGTTAATTTAACGTGATATCCAGATCAATAAGATTGCTGATACAAGTTTGAGAAGTCTACGAGAATTGTTTGAGTCTGTGTTCTGTAACAGGAAGGTGAGATGCAGTAGACATAAAAAAGCTACAAAACCTGTGGAGCTTTGCTCTGTAACTTTAAATACCTTGCATGATGAGGAAAAAGTTTCTTTGTGTAAATCTCTCTTGCAATTCCAGTGGAAGATACATTTTGACCTCCTGAGGTATATTTGTTCTGTGCCTGCTAGGAGTAGTCCCAGGGAAACTGCACCTGACCTTTGATGCTGGTTTAGGAGGTGCCCGGACGCTTCTTGGTCTTTCTCAGACTCTGCATTATTCTGAAGTTAGATAATGGAAAACAAGATATGGAAGTGAAGTTACTAGCCCATCAGATAGCAGTGAGCAATCTATCAACCAATCCCTTTTAATTAATTTGATGTTTTAGTGCTGTACACAGTAAACGCTGAGGAAATCAGCATGTCACTTCCCATACGTACACAGGAGCAACCACATGCTGACATTAAGTTTATAGTGACATTTGTTAGAGTTCTCACCCTTCAGTAGGATAATAAGCTGAAACCAACAATGTCGTTAAATTCAGGTAGGAATAAAGTCACGGTTATAATTGTATGTGTGCATGGGTGTATGTGTGTGGCTATGTAAAACTCTGATATGAGAAGACTGTAAGAATATCAAATGCATTTGAAAATGAGATTACTTGCAGGAAAGAATGAAATTATCTTGCTCAAAAGAGCAAGCTGACAGATTCTAACAGTCCCTCACATGCCGTGCACAATAAACATTCAGCTTATCTTTCCAAGAACAATAAAATTTCATGTACTACTGCTCGACATAAGAATTATTTTTACATATCTCCATGCCACTGACTCTCTTGTAAGTTAATCTCATCTCTCATCAATTTTTCACCAGCTTCACTCTGATGTTGATAAAGGAGATGGTTCCATCAAATACATCTTGTCAGGCGAAGGGGCAAGTTCCATTTTCATTATTGATGAGAACACGGGGGATATTCATGCTACAAAGAGGCTGGATCGAGAAGAGCAGGCCTACTACACGCTCCGAGCACAAGCACTAGATAGGCTGACTAATAAACCTGTGGAACCCGAATCTGAGTTCGTCATTAAGATTCAGGACATCAATGACAATGAGCCAAAATTTCTGGATGGTCCTTACACTGCTGGAGTTCCCGAGATGTCTCCTGTGGGTAAGTGCAAAATACACTGTTGGTGTTGTGGGAAATTTGTTCCTATTGCCTTTTTAAAAATTTCATTTTTTTTTACTGTATCGCACTAAGCTACTTAATTATCCATGAGGCACCTGCAACAGTCAGATATTTCAAGACTTAACTGGAAATAACATGCTAGATTAAGTATTTACCCTCTCAAAAATGTTGTGAAACTCAAATAGCTATGTAGGGATTCAGATAAGCATTTTATGGTGTATTTCTCATTCCAGTGCCCAGAGGCTTTGTTTTATAATTCTCATTAACAATAATAAGTTTCACACCCATGCTATGGTACTCAGAGGTGATAATACATCATTTTGTTCAGATAAAGTCCATTCTTAACAAACTCTTCAAATTCCTGCTAGCACACAGCTTAATTTTTTTTGGTAAGTGTTGCATATATCGGTAACAGTTTACTGTATGTCTTTTCTAATACTGAAATCCAGCTCTCTGGGAAATAGATGCAAGCAGCAGGGACTGGGTTACAGCTTGAGATAGTTTCAAAATTCCTGTGGAATCAGAGAAGAATGGCTTTTAGAGGCTTCAGACCTGCTGTTGGAAAAGAAGTAATGCTAATTTTTCCTGAGCTTGAATTAGGGAAGAATTTCAACATCAAATCCACTATGTCTTCATTTTAAAAAGGCCAAATGCTCATCTATTGTCAGGTGCCAGTGTTCCTTTGAAAGCTGACTTGATTCAGACCAGATAGGACTTCGGCCTGGAGACATTTTGATAAATTTTACTTTAAGCTGAAATTATAAATGCAAGCATGAAGCTAAAAAAAGCAGAAGAACTAGATCTACTTCAGTGGAAATACACGTATGGGAATTCTCACTTCAGGTTAGGAGATACATACAGTGATTGAAATTAGGATTTTCTTTGCTTGATGGATTTTAAACCATAACAAAATTTGATACTCTTACAGTAAGACTGCCCGTATAGAATTCACTATGGTTTCCTCAATACCATCTCCTGTCTTTTTGGACATTAAACAATGACTTCTAAATTAGAGCTAGAGAGAGAACAATAATCTTCCCTGCCCAAGTGCCCTGCAGCCATCATTAGTCAACATTGCTTTTATATTTGAAACTCAACTTAGGAGCCAGTAGGAGATGAGTAAAACATTGCTAATGACTTTTCTATTTATTTATTTTACTAAGCAGTGAGCATAGACACTATTTCTTATTCGATACGTGTCATTTGTTCATTGTCACTCGAACACTATGTAGATGGCTGAAGAGGCAACAGTAGCCTTGGAAAGAAAGATGGACACCACAGCTTTCGAAGAGTAGCAGGGAGAGATGAAGTTGTGATACAGTACTGAGAACTTTTTACTGCTGCACCTTGGAAAAACAGAGATAATCAGATAATCTAAGTCTGTAAAACCTAAATATTCAGCACTTCAAAAATATATTCTGTAAAAATATTGTCTTTTTTTAAATTGCTGTTTTATTTTAGAATTAGATTATTTAAGTGAGCTGTAGCACGCAGCAATGATTAGATTTTTTGCACCTTTGCCTTGTGCCCCAAAAAGCAATATCTTCTCCTTTCCCTTTTATATGAGTTACCTCTGTCTTGTCCTGTACTGGCATGTTGATACATGCACAACTACTAGAAATATATGGGGTTTACCTACACACACAAATCCATGCCTCTACCCCTCACCCATGCTCCATTTGTTCAAAAAATATATTGGAAATCAATCTACGTGGAGTGCCCAGTGTGCATTGAAGAACATAAGGACTGTTTTTCAAAATGAGCTGGTTTTGCACATTTTATTGAATCTTCACTAGTGATTTCATCTTCATGAGCTTCCTGAAACTGTACATTTTAAACATCTTCATGGTTTGTATCACACATCTACTGAATACTGCATTGTTACTAAATTAAGGATTACCATGAAATGCCTGTGTGGCACTTGTCTTACATAGTCACATCAATTCATAGTTTATTCATATAACACAATTTTTAATTAATCACCTAGAGCACTTATGAAATATTAAGGAGAAACAAAGTATCTCTCTCCTATTTTGTTTAAAATTATATCCATGACAAGGATTTTTAATTGGATATTAAACAAAATGAAAGAGATCACAGGATTATAAACTCAAATTAACAAGCAAGCTAGGAGAACTATAACCTTTAACCTAAAGGGTGGTTATGCAAGTATAATGTTTCCGTATTGTATTTGACAAATATTTTAGGACATTATCTAAGGCTAATTGAAGTCAATCTTTTCTGATATTTGAAATGACTTCGGGTCAGGTTCAAATTATATTTGGGTCAGGCCCAATTATATTGATTATCCTGGATAGGGTAAATATCCTGATGGCTTGTAAATCTATTCATAGCAAAACCCTCAAAGCTATGGTTTATCTGAAAATCATAGGGCTTTTTTTTTTTAAGTATGTCTCTTAAAAAATCGAGCAGTGTTATATTTCAAATAAAAAGATTGCAAATTATAGTTAAAACAGTATTAAAAGATGTTGGAAAAAACAAGCTGATGTGAGATGCTGATCTGTTTGGCTTATAGCTGAGGGAACTGGGCATAAAAATTGCAATACCCAGCATAGTTTCAGTTTTGTTTAATCTTCTCTACTCTCCAAACATATCAACAGCTTTGCTTGTTACCCAGCACAACAAATATCTTTCCTGCCACATTTAATATTTCTGATTGAGATGGATAGAAACATTTGTCTTTTACAGCAAAGTAAAAAAAAAAAAAAAAAAAAGCTTTATATCATGCTTCAATCTTTAATCTTTGGTACAGGCGGGTAGCAGGTTTTGAGAGTCTCAATGAAGGGAGAGTGTCTCTTTCCAGTTGCAAGCCCCCTCTGCTTCACTTTACCTAACCTTGCTGCTGGGTTGGGACCAGTCTTGGCCTTTGTCCCCAAGTGAAGGTAACCTAAAGAGGCAGTGGGAGGAGAGGGAGGAGGTGGAGAAGTTAGAACCTGCTTCCAGGTGCTGTCTCTCCCCCTTCACACTCTTGGAGGGAAAAGACCATGCAGGCATTGCTGCATCAGCTCTGGGTGATACCTGAAATACCAGATGGTATGGAGCAGAACCAGGCAGGGCTGTTGCACATAAGGATTAAGCAGGTCTTATGGATAACTTGATAGTAAAGGTGTTTAATATTTCTAGTAACAGCCGATATCATGTAGAAAAGTGATGCCATTTAATAACTGACTGCTTTTAAAGGTCTACTTTTAATTTGTTAATGTGGCTACAATTCATTTGATAAAGGTTTGTGCAGTTTCGAAAATAACCATTTGTTAAGTTCATCTAGTTTTAAAAACCAGTTTTCCCTTAAATGATTTCACCAGTGTTAAAAACAGAAGTCACACAAGCATTTCCCACACACACTCATTTAAAAGCTTTGGAAAATACCACACTAGCAAGCTTTTTGAAAAGCTCTCTGCAGAGGTTTCTAAAACCATAAACTCAGAGATTTAAAGAGGTTCCCTTTGAAGGATCTCCAACTCAAAATAAACTTCAGCAACCAGCTTACCTTTATCTGACCTGATCACAGGAAAGGTTGATCTCTGCAACATGTCAGAAACATTGCTGAATCTTGACTTGGGTAAATTAAAGTACATATAATGTTCTAAATTCAAGGTCCTCTCTGAAAAATTTCTTACTTCCTTTTGCCCTAATATCAGATTTTGAATAGGTCAAGTTCTCAGATTACTGTGATTCTGTAATATCTATCATTATCTACTAAAGTTTAGGTTAAAAATGATGGCTTAAATATTTTGGAAAAAAACAAATCTGTGCCAACCACACACAATTCAGTGTGTTATTAGCTAGTATCAATAAAGAAATATGTGGAACACCCTTTGATTAACAGCACAGATTTCCCCTCACTATGTGCTGTACTTGCTGAAAAAGCCTATGAAATTGCTGCACGTAGAATTCTTCTTAATGGACTGATATTCAAGCTTTGTTACAAAGACAATTGTACCGAAAAATAATTGTACAGAAAAATAATTGTAGGGGAATCCATATCTGAGAGGGAAAGACACTTTTTCAGTAAATAACCCCTATTTATTTTTTTGACCCATATCAGATACACAAACTGTAAGAAATATTTGAAGTTGTAATTGTGAAGTTACAGGTTATAACAAGTCATGAATGAAAGTTAGGGGTAGGGCTAGTGTCCTGTTTACTCCTGCAGTTTGGGGCTCTGAACAATGCTGCCATAAACAGGATTTACTGGGACACTCATTTTGTTGAATGGAGTGAAGGTGTGATGCCATTTGTTGGCTGTCCCATGTAACCTGTAAATCCTAATCTTGGATGCATGTACGACAGCTGACCACCTGTGTTATGAGGTAGGGGAAAGTGTTCAGGAATAAAAAGAAGACTTAATTTCATTGCAGGAACACAAACTCTCCTTTTGTAAGGTGATGTAGTTGGAAATACGATGCAACTACCCGTTTTTCCTCAACCTATAGATTTGTTGACTATCCATGAGCATCCATAGAGCTTTATTGGTTGCAATTTTTTTAAAGGAAAATAAGCATATGAATTTGACACCAATCCATTGCAAGAAAAAGTAGGACAGATCTGTGTTGCAATGATCATCCTCTGAAGGAATTCCTGTTCTTCAAGAGAAATCTGCTTCCTCCAGGGAAATCTCTGGAAATCTTCCTATACTGATCTTTCTCTGCATTATGTTTCCTTGGAGCTGATTTCTATACATAGGACTTTTCACATAGTTAGCATACCTTATGGTAGCTTGCATATTCTTTTTAAAAAATATATTGTGCAGAAATCTCCCTCTCGGCATGGGACTTCTGGAAGCTCAAAGTTTTTGTGTGCAACTGGTAAAGAAATACTGACAATAGCAGTTGTTTTAAAAGATCTTTCCTCCATGAGGTTTGAAAGAAGTGGATTAGCATGAATGGACTAGAAAAGTATCATTGTTCTTTAGTTGATGATTACACTTAAGTGGGATGAGTGTAGAAAGATTTGGTGTTAGAATTTCTTCCTAAAAAAAAACCCTTTTCTAAAGGATCTATGTGTTTTAGGAGAGAGCCAATTAGATTCAGATACTGACTTTATTAATCTCATGGAATGTAGAGGGTTTGTTTGTTACATCAATAGATTTCTACAGCAAACAAGCACTTCTAAGCTTGCAGGATTTCCAAAATGTCTGTGTTGAGGTTGCAGAGCCTGTAATTTCTTTGATCTTGTATTGGTTTGGAGTCCTTGAAAGCGGCAAGAGCAAGGAGCAAAGACGTAACTGTGTGTGAGGTTTAGAAGCACTTTTGCCAATATTTGCAGACATTGTAAGCTTCATTGGCAGGGCTTAGGGACTTTGTAAATGTGGTAAGCCTGGCTTTCACAAAGAGCACAGGATGTCAAATAGTCATTATGATACCCTTGTACTCAAAAGCTGGAGAGACTCTGGCAAGTTTAAAATAGGTCCCTGTATGAAATTACATTATAGAGTAATCTGTAAAATCAGTTTGACATGCTGAGTCAAAGCTCTTAGTTACTGGTGAACAGAAAATTGATGTATTTTAAGTCCCATAACTGATAAATGACTTGATGGATTAACTACCAATTTTCTTTAAACTTTCCATTTACTTAATAGTTGCATGTGAAATTTCAGGTTGAGAATAACCTTTTCCCTGTCCAAAAATATTAGACAGTCCACAAAAGAGAAAAATTGCATTTAAAATAGAATTGCAACCATAATACTTTGTCATGGATACCTTAGGAAGAGAGATCAGGAACGTGGGTTAGCTAAGCCATAACTTAAGTGAATAAAGTTATTTTATGAATGATCATTTCCAGACAGAATTCATTCAAGCAGGTCCCATCCTTTGTAATCTGTACCATTTTATAGAGGGCTGCACTTAATCCTCTCTCTCTCCAAGCCTACCACCTGGTCCCAGAACCCATTTATGATCCTCTACTCAACTGAGAATTGAAAAGCTGAGGAAAATGGATGGGGGACGTACTATATCAGACATAAAGAATTTCAGAACTTTCTCCCACCCATTTCCTGAAAAAATGCAAATAAAACTGACAAGAATACGACTTAAGTTCACCCTGGATACTTGCTACTGCAATTTGTTCTTAAAGAGTGATTTTTAGACTTGCTGCTCTCATTTTTGCATGTCAAAAATGTGTTCATTTGGAAAATGAACGCTCTTTTTTACAAATGCTTTTCTCTAATCTTGTGTCTAAATCCAGTTTATGAAGGAATCTGATCCTCTGTTGAAGACTTTTACTGGGCATCTGCCAAATTGCTACAATATTAATTTGCAACCTAACCTCCAAATGGGTCCCTGGGCTGTTGAATGGAAGGTCTCAATGTTCCAGACAATCTGCCAGTGAGAAAAAATAATCCTTTCTGGCTATCAGAGGGTGGTGACCATGGCCAAGGCCCTGGCTCCCAAGTGTCGTTTTAGTCTGCTCTCAGCATACATCACAGAAGCTGTTGTACAGAACAAAACAAATGGGAGCTGACGTGGAGAACATAATGAATAGGAGCTGGATGCAGAATGAGGTCCTCACAAAATATACTCTTCTTTCTAGTCAGTTAGACATTTCACTTTCTTATTCCTGTCAACATAGAGACATTTCTTGCTCAAGAAATGTTTATGCAGCAGATTATTAACCACAACTGATACTAAAGTTTCGCAGATTATTGAAGGAAATGAGTACTTTTAAAAGGAATTTAGAGACAACTCTCACCAGTTTTTCTCTGAGCTGAAACAGAAACTCTTCAGCCATCTTTTTATAAAAAGGTAAATAATTTTATAGGCTAAAATTAATTTTATACATACATATGGATACAATTAACAAAATGTGTAATACTTATATATGTATGTATATTTGAATCTCTAACTACTCATTACAATGTAGCATGCAGTCTTCCATTCAAAGGGAAACTATTACTATATTTCATACTTAAGCATACTCCAGGCATCACCATAATTTAAGAAATATTGTTCACATACCCTCCACCAACAAAAGGCAGAGATAGAGTGGGGGAGCTACTGAGTGAGATGTTTTTTATTGCTGTGAGTCAAAGGCTGAGACTATTTGGGAAGACGGAACTCTGTAATAGCTGATACTACTGGTTTACAAAGAGGACCTTATACTCTAAGCTGAATCAGCATGGAAATGATGGACAGTTGTGACAAAGCCACCTCACACTGTTTCAGATATATATTGGCACAGCATGTTGCATAAGTGTAGTTCAGATTTTTGTATCTTTTATGTACAACAGTCCCTTAAACATTTTGCAGGTACCTCTGTGGTTCAGGTGACAGCGACTGATGCAGATGACCCAACTTATGGCAACAGTGCTCGAGTGGTTTACAGCATATTGCAAGGACAACCTTATTTTTCTGTGGAGCCCAAAACAGGTAACTTGCCATAAACTCTCTGCAGTAATGCTGAGGAAAAAGAAAAGGTACATTAAAACTTGCTAGGAATTTATTAATGTGGTCTCTTGCTTAATTGAATACATTTGTATTTTGTTGATCTTTTAATCACTTATTCTTCAGAATAGGTTATGAAAACCACATATCTGAGCTATGTGATGAGCAGATGTCGCTGAAATGGAAATTTTTATCTTCTTGTCAATCTACCAGCACCCTGGTCTGCTGCCTGTTGCCATCTTTCTGATCAATGAAAATTTCAAGAAGCTATGAACAAGTTATTTTGCAGATGTTTGTTTGAGAAATATCTAGAAGTCACATAGCCAGCTTTCCTTAAGTATAGATTTAGGCATGATCACCTCTCCATTCTCCTTCTTAAACTAAAGTTTTGTTGTGGGAAATTTATCTTTTCTTATTAGTTTGAAGAAGGAAGCACCATGCTTCCTATCCTTATCTGATACAACATTTTGCTGCCACTTTCGAAACAAGTTACCGGTGAAACTTTTTTTTACCGTTTTCATGAAATTTTGTGAATATTTTAAGCCACAACAAGATTCAGCCTTTAATCCTCTGTCTGTTTAAAAAACATTACCCATTCTACTGTATCATTTCATAGAGTGGGAAAATAAGTTCTCACTCTGCTCACTTCAGTTTGGTGCCTGAACTTTCACTTACACCAACATGAAGAACAGTTATAATCTTCATTCCAGAGAGGGACAAATTGAGACAGAAGAGAAACAATTTACCCTATTTATCATAAACAATCTGTGATGTGACTCAGACCTGAAAACCAATGCTATGACCAAAAGGTCACACTCTGTTCAACAGCATCTAAATTTGCAGAAATAAGTACTATAATTATCTTCATTTTGCAACAGGTCCATCTTCACCAGGGATATATATATAGCACTTTCTTTTTCCCCCAGTGGGTATGATTTATAGTGGTTTTCTCTCTATCTCTCTCTCTCCCACTATATATGTATGTACAATGTATATCGTCATAATGAATGCAGGCAGCCCTTGAACAATAATACAGTAGTTTCTGCTAAATCATAATCTTTAAGGATTCAGACTGAAATGTTTGCATACATTTTCACTTTGATGTGATACTCAAATTTCCTGTGTGCATGATAATTAGCTTCCAAATGATTGGTTAATGTTGCCTGGCAATTTAACTATGATAGAAGAACAAGCAGGTCAGAAAAAAGCAATGTAGAAACAATAACATTATGAAATTGTATGTTAATTGTGTTTTAACATGTCTTGTAAAACGGGTGAGATAGTGCCAGACAGTCTGTTTGTGAAATAAATGTTTCAACCCAGAGATGATTAATGGCAAGTCCTGCATTCATAAGGGAAGAAAGAAATAAAACTCTAACTAAACATTCAACAAATATCAGATGAAGAGATATGTGTCCCAATGTGCCTCTCCTTTATTTAGTTTGTTTATGTTTCCTTCACTGCTGACACTAAGTGCTGGTGAAGTAAACGGCTGCCTCTCTGGAAATCAGAGTTAGTGGCTGTACTGTGTACTGAGCATGAAATATTCATAAAGTCATCACGTTTTGAGATGGCATATTTATTTTCTGACCTATATCAACAGAACTGAAAGGACAGAACATGGAGCTTTCTTCTGATTTTAATTTCAAATCAATTAATTACAAATTGTATGCAGATTATCAAATAGATATAACAAAAACTACTTCAGATATTACAGTATTTCCATTAATAAATCAAAAATCTCTTAATTACACTGAGCTTTAGAAGTGGGTATTGTTAAAGCAAATATATGGTAAAATAAGATAATTTCATATATACGTGGACTCTGACATGGTATCAATATTAGTAAGAGTTAATGTGGTGAATGAATATTCAAGCTATTGTGAAATGAGTCTTGACCTTGGAATCTTAAAAATGAATGCAGAATATTCTGTTCTTCCTAGTTTTAAAAGAGTGGGAAATCAAATACAGAAGATGATATCTTCCAGGGCAGGGAGTGTTACCCAAGACATGAAGTCTATAGTTCAGGGAGAACTGAACAGTTCTCTTGGTTAATTGAATACATTTGTATTTTGTTGGTCAAAACAAAACATCGGAAAAATACAGTCATGGATGACACTACCCAAAGAATCTAGTACTAAATAAAAATTGGTGTGTTTTGGTGAATCCTTAAGATAAGCTTGTAGTATATTGGTTCAGCTTGTAGTCAAAACCTGTGATATTATTGTTGAAATTAATTCTTTCCCCTCTTGTTGCAATCATTGATCTGCTGCTACCTTTCAAAGGCAAACTCAGTTTTCATGGTAACGTTTTTGCTTGTGCAACCATTGACATATCTTGTCTTACTGCAGGTGTTATCAAGACTGCCCTTCCGAATATGGATAGAGAAGCCAAGGACCAGTACCTACTAGTTATTCAAGCAAAGGACATGGTTGGGCAGAATGGTGGATTATCAGGGACCACATCTGTAACTGTCACCCTGACTGATGTTAATGACAACCCACCCCGCTTTCCACGACGTAAGTTACTTTGTAAAAATATGACTTGTAATATTATTTCTAAACATTGTTCTTTTCTTTACACGACATGCTATTTCTAAACAAAGAGTAAAAGTGCTCATCTTCCATGTTATGTATTTTGAGAATCACTGACAGCAAGATATGTTATTATTATTCTTTATTATTATTATTACAATGGAAGAATCTTTTTTCTTTACCTAATATGTTTCAGATCAGTTGAAATGATGTACAGCAGGTTCATTTAGGAATTTATTTTACTTCCTCTCTATAAATAAAAAGTCAAAAAAGGATACACAGGATACACCTTAATAGATACATAGATCTTGCCAGTTAGACTTCAGGATGCATAGTTCTTTAGCTTGACTCTTAATCCTTCATATTCCTTTGGCATTTTAGCAGGATTTCTTTTGTGCATACAGCTTTTCCTAAGGAGTTAATCACAGAAGAGCTGGAAAGTTATCTTCCCTCCACTTACTTTCTTTGACCAAGGTGGCTCTCATCCTAACCAAATAAAGGAGTACACAGATGTACACTCAAACCTGAAGAGCTCAGTTTATTAATAGCACTCTGTCTGAGGTGCTTTTTTTCTTAAAAAGAAAAAAAAAAAAGTCCTTGCTAAGTAGAATAAAAATAATGTGAAGAATGTATTCACGTCCACACCAGCCTCACCTCCAATGAAATAAAAAATAGATCTGTACATAATAGATTTCCTGTTATTTCAAGCCACCAACTGCTTGAAATAATAATAGAATAACTGAAGTTATTTTTGAAGGTGAGGGCGTTGTTGGCTACAGACTACACTCAGATACCCTTTTGACAGCATATATATCACCTTCTACTTGAATGAAAAAGCTGGAATTTTCAAGAATGCAGATGGTGCACTTGAAGAAATGAATATATATCAGTTTCTAGTCATAGTCAGATTGCAAACTGCCTAATCAAGATACACAGCTATAAAAGCATAGGATAGCATAGGTTTATATTGATATTATTTAACTTACTTGCTTTTTTTCTCTTTTGTGGAAAACAAAGTAAAATATTTTTTGCATTGGAACTCTGTAACAGGCATTGACCTCATGATTTGCACTTAAGTTTTCCATTATGTTTTTGCATTCTTGCCTCATACTTCTGTCGTTGTAGGAAGAAATTATGCCCATAGTACTTAGAATTGATCACCAGGAAAACCTAGCAAAAAAAGGGCAATTCTAGTTTAAACTGAATATATTCTGGTAGCCTGAGTAGACATTCAAGTGCATGATTTAAAGGAAGGTAGATTTTAAGAAGGCTAGGGTTTTTCTTAGCCTATAGTCCCAGAAGACTGAATTCATTAAATTTTTAAATTTCACAGGATCATATCAATACAATGTCCCAGAGTCTTTGCCAGTGGCTTCTGTGGTGGCCAGAATAAAAGCTGCAGATGCAGATGTGGGACCTAATGCTGAAATGGAGTATAAGATTGTGGATGGTGATGGTTTGGGAGTATTCAAAATTTCTGTCGACAAAGACACCCAGGAGGGAATCATAACAATTCAGAAAGTAAGTCTGATTTTTTTTCACTGATTCTGTTTGGATTTGTGCAAGATGAGGGCAGGTAATGAGAATATCAGCTTTTGTTTCTAAAAGCCTCATATGCTGTAAAAGTTTCCACTGGCATATTTCATCTTGACTTCAGTGTGTGCATGCATGTGTGTGATTTTGAGCTTTTTAATGACTTATGCTGAAAAATCTTGTGGGTTTTTTTGGCAATAGCTGTATTGTTTTGATGAGTCTTTTTTTTAAAGCTCCTGCATATACAAGTTTGGATGGGAATCCAAGCTTCAGTCTCATTTGTCCTTGTATTAAAGGGAAAATGTGAAAATATATCTTACAGTAAAAATGCAAGCTCCAAATATAAAATGGATCCCAAATGTAATTAAAAAAAAATATATATCTAATTGTCTTTGGCTGATGTTCTATTCAGAAGGCACACATTACTAACATTAAAATTATGTATCAGTCAGAATATTTGTTTTACTAGATAATATATTATAGAAAAATATTATTTGCAAAAAATTGAACTATTTAAAGAAATATTTTTTCTTCTTAGCTTTCTATATATACAGTTAGAAAACTAACAATTTAAAATTAAAAAATCGTGTTTATATAAAAACATTAAAACTCAGTATTCCTACCTTGCTGCAACACATTTTAAAGAGAGTCCTTTTACAAAATAAAAGTGTGCTTAAACATTTTGCAAGAAAATTCAAATGTTGAGAAGAATGGGGAAAAAACCCAACACCTTAGACAGAAGAATCTCTTCTCATAATTTCATACTCTTAATGTGTGAATGCTTGGCAACGACAATACTGAATCTATGGCCCTAACTCTGCTAAGCACTTTAGTACCCTCTAAAATACGGTACTATCTTGGCATTTTAGAATATGTACAAGTATATTCCTGAACAGGGACATATGTTTGTAGTTAATATGATTCTGTGGCAGATTTTTCTTCCCTATATACTCTTTAATCTCTGTAAACTTCACCCACCAGTTGTGGTTTTGTTTGGTTTGGTTTTTTTTTTCCCCCTCCTCTGGTGCATTGGTTCCTTCTAAAGCAATGTAAAACTTCAGTAACACTTCTCCTTTGAAAGAAGTTAATATTGCATGATGTTGCAAAGCAATGGGCTAATCCTCTGATGCTCTGAACAGCTGCTGAGAGCTGGTAAGCATCCATAGATGTGACAGCAAATGGAAGATGTTCTGCACCCTTGAAAGGTCAGGTTCTAATATGTATAATGTGAATCATCTTTTTTAAAACAAAAACATTCATCTTAGGCTTCTTGCAAACTGTGCTAATTTCTGCTTAGCACATTTGAAGCACAAGTCTTGAAAAGTTAGTCATCTCTTTGTTCAACAACCAAATTCAATGTGGCTCCTTCAGTTTGCTCATTTAAGGTTTTTGAGCAAGGATCTGGAAGAAAGATGCCTATCCCAGAGGGAGAGTATTTATCAGTGCCACAGTGAGCAACACTGAATCAGCTGGGGGCTTCAGTGCTCTAATTTGAGAACTGATGAGGTCATATTAATTTTTGGTATGCTCTTGTAGTCGGGGTGTTTGTTCCTGGAACATCCTGATTCCAGTGTTGTACAGTGGACCAAATAATTGTCATTTATTTTTTCTATAATCATTTTAGTTAGGGAGCTGAACTGGACTTTTCAGTACTGAACATTTATCCTGGGAAGTGCTTTATGAAATAGCTATTGGACTACATTAAAAAGCTTACAAAATTTTGACCTGATGAAATGCTCCAATTTGCTAATAATTTTTAAACCTAGATGATGCTATATTTTGACATGAGAATTCAGACTTTTTTCTCTGCAGCATTAGAACTTTTCTCTCTCATTGGCCTATTGTTATGGACTTTCTTCCCTCTGCTATATGCAAAGGTGAGTCCCCCTGCTGAGGGGCACCTCCCAACCAACTGGGACTCCAGGGAACTTGTTGCCTTGCCCAAGGCTGACAGATCCTCCCTGCCAGCCCTGCAGAGAACATTGGCCAGGAGGGAAGAATGTAAGTGAAGAGCTCAAGCACAGTGGCTAAAAGGCAACTGCACCTTGTTCTTCTCTGGAGAACAAGTACATAGAAGAGCATTCATGGCAGCATATGCAGGTTAAATGGGCCTCAACCACTGAGCCTCTCCTGCCAGATCACTATGGAGTTGAGCAGAGGTTATCCCTGCGTGATAATATGTGATGGTTAGTGAAGAATCAGGGAAGAAATTAAGTCTGTAGCCTGGAATCTGCCTAAACATTTTACTATCCAGCACGTGACGTTCTGTACACCTCTGAGTGTAATTAGCTCTCTCCTTTTCATGCCCCTGAAATCAGCTGAGGCATTGAGAAACAGCTCAGCCTCCAAATGCATGCCCATCATTTTAAATTCCTGTGTATTTATATGCTCAGATGACATGTCTGTGTACACATCAAGCAGTAAAATGCCAAGGCAGAGACTTCTGAAAAGGCATGCTTTGGTTCTAAATGCAAATGCAAGCTTTAGCTTTGCGTACTTTTCCTGCAATCGTACATACAAATCAGCAGGCTAGGCATGAAAATCACTGCCAGTGTCTCTGAGCAGCTGAAGGCACTGCTCCATTCATTTTTGTGATGGGTGTTGCAGGGAAAGTTTGGCTCCTGTTTTTTGGAGTTCCATGCATAAACTGAGGATTTTAATTTCTGTTTTTAGAAGGTTAATGCTTTGAGACAATCTGAAAAGTTTACTTCCTCTAAGACTTTTTTTAAACATATAAGGAGCATCCAGCAAAAAAAAAAGTTTTTGTAAAAAAAAAAAAAAATTGAGATAAGTGAGATTTAAGAATTCAGTGAACAAAGCAGGATTTTTGTATGCTCCAAGTGGATGAAATATGGAAGAAAATGCCTAAGGATCAGCAAAAATTGCAAATAAATTATTTATATATATAAGTTCAGGAAAATGAACTTTTTTAAAAAAGAGAGAGATGAAGAATTGTGATATTAGAAAGAGAAAAATGTTACATGGCTAGGTATTTCCCAAGATTACTTGTGTATAATGGACTTGATTAATACATATATTAGTCAAGTAGCAAACAGTGAAGGGTGCCAAAACTGGTGAATGAGATTTGGGTGTGTTTAATTTTTGGTTTGGTTCGGGTTTTTTTCCACGCACATTTGAACACATTTCTTCTCTGCACCTGATGACACAATGACTTTAAAACATCAAAAGTCAGCAGAAAAAAATAAACATGGTTTTACTCTAACAGTGATATTCATCGAAATATGGAGCATATTCTTCCCTCGTTAATGTCTTTTCTGTGTTGCTAAATCCAGGTATCTCTTTGGCTTGCATGGTTTATTCAGGATGGATTTTTTCTCTAAACAGCTTGAGAACAGTGCTCTTTTTCGAATAGTAGTAGTAGTTCTGCTCATAACTTTTCTAGCTGTGGTAGGACTGGGGATGGCATGTTCTTGAACATGCTGGTACTGTTGCTGCCTGGTGCCTCATATCAGTCTGTACTAGCCACTAGAGTAAACCTCAGCCCGAGGTAACATCTTGACGGTAGGCTGGTACTCTTACAATAACTCTCTTGACCATACAGAATCAGAAAAGAGAGGAACACTCTCTCTGTCTTTTCATCCACTTGGTCTTTATCCCTCCAAAGAGTAAAGAGTAGGATTGTGCTACCTGATGCAGCACAACTAAGGAGCATGCATGCTGTACCACTGCAAAATATTTGCTGCTATATGGTTTTCCACATACTTGTGACACCTTATTTTCTTTCATCCTGGTTAGAAGGTTCGAATCAGGATTAAATGAATAAGATGTGAAGTTCATGTATTCCAGCAAGTTGCTTAAGTTCATTCTAGAAAACAAACAAATAAACTTTTAAAAAATATTCTTTGGGACAAGGACTGACTTATGTTCATGCATTTATGGTGTAAATAATAACAAGAGGTTAACTCTGGGTGGAATTGATTTTTTTGTGAAATCAATGAAGCTGGGATTTCATCTTATGACAGGAGCTAGTAAAAACAGTATTGAACCATTTACTTGGTTATTGCCACTAAAAAATAAAGTCTACCTTCTTCTGCAATACATTAACTGAATTCATTGAATTCATATGCAAAAATTTTATTCAACACGTATCTAGGATGGTATGTAAAAGTGCGTAAGTTGATTTTAGGATGCCATGCTCTGTTTCCAACCTGCAATAGGTTGTGAAAAATGCTAGAAGGCAAACTTTATTTTCCAGAAGCTGGTATAAACAAGTGAATCAGACCCGTAAGCACACTTCAGAGCGGTACTCTCAGCTTACAGGAAGGGTGGGAAAAGTAGTGGGGTTCTTTTCCTGTAACCTACTATGTTCATACAATCTGTTGCCTGGTTGTTTCAAGTCTCTGTGGAAACCTCCCCATTTTTTTCTTTTCCCACTTTCTCTTTTATTAAATAATAATAAAAAATGAAAAATTCTCACTTGGTAAATGAAACAGAAGAAAACTCTTCCTTTCTTTTTATCCCATGCAGAGCAGTGTAAAGATACTACCTACTACAACTTCGTGCTAGAGTTCTGATGTTGCAAATAATAGGATAGTGTGGGTATTCTCCACCCTGTAGGTACAATTGCTGTAGTGAATTCCTAAGTAGAGCTAAATTAGATGTGTAAGTCACTTTTAAGTAGGATTTAGAAAAACATCAATCTTAGATGATCTTTTAAGAAAAAGAAAATGTCTTGTGCAGTTTTTGAAGAGAGATTGGGCATTTATATTTCCTAGAAGTATTTGAAAATGTTATCCTAGTTCACACTGTGACTCAGTTCTCCGTCTGTAGAGTAGGATCAATTCCTTCCTGTGGTTTCATTTGTAATTTACATTCTGCTATCAATGCTGTTAGCGAGGACTCAGATAATTTGCATAGCTACATTTCACAGTGGTGAGGGTGTTTTGAAGAAAAGTGTAATTTTTCTGAATATATTGGAGTTTGGAAAAGGTGGTTTGGATTTGTCTCTGCAGTAGCAACCTTAGAACTGAAGAAACGTTTATGGAAGTGAATGATGATTCAGTCATTTAATACAACAAATTCTGAAGTGTCCATGCAAACCTATGTGTGTGTACAATTTCAAAGTGAATTCATGTTGACTGTTCATAGAATCCTGATTGTAATACACATGAATGGAAGCTTGGCTTCACTTTCTAAGCAAAATGCATACACAAGACTATATTGTTTGTAGTTTACAAAGCATTATTCCTAAAAATAGGCATCATAGAAGTACAGATCTCATTTTATTCACCAAGTTGCAGGCTATAGTTAGACTTCAGTAAAAATAACAGCTTAGTAGCAAAACATCTTAAGATAAAAACCTGATACATGATCTCTACCCACCTACACCTTTATCAAATACTTGGTGCTTAAAGTAGTAATGGTAATTTAATAATAAAAAATGCTGCAAGGTATATTTTTATTAGATGAATCTTATGTGACTTTTTGGAAGGTTATGAGATCTGATTCAAACAATTTCAAAGTCTATAGAGAGATTTTAGTGGACATAGGGGGGGGGGAAGCCTGAAGACTCTATAGAGAGAGGGTTGTCATGTCTTACTGTAGCAAGTGACAAGCATTGAGAAGATTTCCCATGGCACAGCTCTTGCTCACTTGGCCTTCATTTCTCCCCCCAGTACACAGCCCTACCACCAATATCAGCAACCAATTCGAACGTTAAAGGGAAAAATGTGAAAATAGTGTCACAAAGTACTTTCTCATAAAAATTGACTGCTAGGAGATTATTCTAAACACTGAGTTAATTCTAAGAGCAATGCTGGCAATTGTAAAAATGGGGGGTTTATGCATAAGCTTTTGAGTGAAAAGCTATCTTTCTATTACTGTTAACATTTAACTTTTTTTTTCAGCTGAAAATTTTCTTTCAATTCTATATCAGAGTTTACAATGTAAGAATTTGAGGCTTCCATGGTTCCTTTGAGAGATAACGTGCATTTGTTTGATGTACTGCAGTTTTCACTATAAAACCTCAACTGGGCTTAAAAATGGGATTTTCACCTCTGAAAAGTACATTATTACAAAGTTACCATACAATAAAAAATGAACATTACAAAAATGGCCTTCCTGTGAATGATAACTTCATATCCAGCCTCTGTAATACAGATGACTTGTTTTGTAATTTTCTTCAGACACGATAAAATTCTTACCCTTAAAAGAAAAAAGATAAAAATAGAAATAAAGAAAGACTGACCCCACAAACCTCCAAATGAGAGAAAGATGAATGGATCTTGCATGGGATCTAATCAGATAACACTAATGCACAGATATTAATGAAACTGTCAAGCTGTACTGGAGGACTGAAGTATACATTGTCTATTTAACCTTCAACACTGATGTAGTGTTTTGTAGGCTGTTGACGTGGTATTCCATTATTGGAATCCTGTGCCTTTGTTATAGCAGGAAGTAATGAAGGCATGATCCGAAGGCCAGTTAAATAATGCTCTCTGTATAACAGACATCAGTGATAATTAGATCAGAAGAAATGAAAAAAGGAAATATTTTCCATTCACTCTTTCAGTCATTCATTAGTCTCTGTAGTATGTAATGTCTTCATTATGTTATCTACAAATTAGTGAAACATTTCCACCAGGTCAAGAACTCTTGCATACTAATCATATTTTAGAGGTTTTGTTTATTTTCCCAGATTATATTCTGGCTCAAAACCTGGTACTTGTGTAGCCACCATAGGATCTGAGGATGTGTATCTTATAGGAACAGACCGAGGATGATGACTTTGTAGACATTGTCACACCCCAAGGAGACAGGTTCTGCTACAAAGAACTAAAATAAAACAATATTACCTCCCCTAAATGTCCTGATTCAATGTCAGGGAAGGTTTCAATGTGATCCCAAGAGCGAGATTAAGACACAGGCGAGGTCAAATGCTGTATACCCAACAACCTTTGAGACAAACAGCTCGAGATAACAATTCAGTCTGTCACACTGTATAAGACAATACCATTTGATGATGTACAACCCCTTTGCCAATCCATACTTCCTCTCTTCTAAACACCAACTGTTCCCCACTGTATATGTACATACGTTAGATTTTATTTATCTATTTATTTTTCATTAACAAGGACCCCTATATCTTTTGGAAACTATCAGCAATATGGAGTACCAGAAGAAATCTGAGGGAATCCTAGGGCAGGATTCATGTTGCTGAAAGCAGATGTTTACCTCTTCCCATTTTTGAGACTCCCTTACTAGTAACTGGTGAAAAACAGGCATTCAGAAGCAAACCAGCTGATTTCTTCCCTAGAAGAATTTTCCTACACCCACAGTAAGCACCATATGGTGATTTTCTCAGATGTACATGGTTAAGTTAGAGAGGTGAAACCCTCTTTTAGTAAGCAAGCCTGTTTAGAACATGCATCTACACTAACATTAGTTTTGCATCCTTCTCTATGAAGAAACACCTTTCTAACGAAAGTGGTTTCTGTGTGTTCCCTACAAGCCTAACACTCCTATAATCCAGACAAATAAAGAATGATCTCTTTCTACATTACGAGAATGAAATATGATGATTTAAAGTGTGTGTCAGCCCTTGTGATAAACATTCATGTAGAAAACACCTGTTTTTATGATTTATGTTATTAAAGTTCTAATTTAGTCTTTAATCAATATAGAAACAGTGGAATGTTTTAAAAAATAATTTAAATAATATTTCATCATTATTGTGCTTATTCTATTCAAAGTAAAATTTATATAATTTTTCCAATTGCATATATTGTGCTCTATGCACTTTCTTTATTAAATCAGAATTTTCATAATCATTTTTTCTTAGGATGACTGTGGTGTTGACATTAGTATACCATAAGAAGCTTTCTTGTCTGCAGTTTCATGATATATTTCCATGTGTTTGATTAAGTATAGCTGTAATCTGAATCATACAATTTCAACAGATATCACTGATTAATAAGAATTAATTAGCCTTCCCTTCTCTGCTACATATTTTTGTACATTCTAACTGAAAATACACTGTTCACTAAAGGCTTGCTTTTTTTTTCTTTTTTAGTTCAACAAATCTCAAAATTTGTCTTTGGCATTCTTCAGGTTATCATTTCTTTAATTCATATGATGCTTTTATTGGAAAATGAGAAGTCTTAAGATATTTGTGTGCTTGTTTGTCTTCTCCTTAACCTTGCTGCTCACCTGGTCATATCAGTTACTTAATTGTTATCCCCATACAATATACTTTCTGAGACATTTTTCATCATCCTGACACCGCATTACATTTACATTATGGCTGTGAGGTTTGTTCCATAGCATACATATTGTACTTGAAATATAAAACCAAAATTAACATACAAACCAATTTAATATGCTTCAGTAATAAATACTGACCAGTTGTGTCCAATATAGTGACCAGTATCCAGACAACCTTTCTTTTATGTGTTTGGGGATCTATGGATACTACAGCTGTGATTCAGTGCAAGAAGTAAGCACTTGCATAACGTGAGGATCACATGTATTCCCGTTCAGAGAAGCCTTTTGCTGCCACATAGAGTTTATAAAAATTCATTGCCTTTCTGAGTGTGATGTTTTGCAATTCATTTTTCATTTTTAAATCCAGACTGTGTACAGCTGTATCATAATGTCAGCATAATCACTGACCTTAAGGTGCTCGTTTGGGATTTATCCTACTGTAACTTGATGGAGAACTTAGACCCTTGCATTTGTAGGTCAACAGATGTGTGTTTCACCTCTGCTGCTCCTCTGAGTGAGTACAGGATTGTTTTGCAGATGCTGTCAGGTTATCATGTAAGAACATTTCCGATCCCTATGATGTATTCAGAATCAGAACTGTGGAAATCTTTTTTAATCTGTTTTATACACTTGGAATTATAGTTTGAAAAGGTAGTTCAGTAACCAGACTGCAGTTTTAGAAATGCTTGGGTCTTTTACTGCTGTTCTTAATGATTAAACTCGGAATTGCAAAGGAATAGTTAGCTGGCCATTTGGTGTAAGCTGACAAACTGAGATTATAGATGTAAGGTAAATTGTGCTAATATTAACATGATGCTTTCTTTCTTGCCTGTGAGGTAATATGCTTTTGTGCCTCCAAAATAATTTTCTTTATGGGACTGTCCTCCAGATCACAGATATCCTGTTAGTTGTGGAGGGAAATTTTTAATTCTAATGCAGATTTATTCCAAAAGAAACTATACTTTCATCAAAAAAAAAATTAAAGCAGGATGGAGGTGGAAAAAATTAATGTGCATTTTGTTTAATAAGCAAAACAAACCAAAACAATCTCCAGGCTGGATATCAGTACAAAATATTGTCATATAAACAACGTAGTTTAACTGATTGCCACATTTTCTACACAAATTTATACACAGCTTGGAGTAATAATTGATTAGTCAATCCCAATACTATGCAAATGCCCCCCCCCAATTTTCTGAATGAGGTGTTTTCACCAGTGAATATTATATCAAGTTCTTATGTCTCGGTACTATGGCACATTGTCTTTAGCATTATCTTTCATAAAATATGAATAAGACAAAAAGAAGTATTCATGCACAATGATGAAATAATGAGGGAGAATTTGGTTCTCACAGAAGTCACAGAAAATTTTGCCATTAACAGAGAACTCTTGCTTCGTTCACAGGCTAGAACTACCTTTACCATTAAAATCATTGGGAAATATTCACTAAAGAGACACTGCAAACAGTGTTTTGAGAAAGCTAAAAAATGAGCCATCAACTATAGTCTGCCAATCAAAAGTACTGGTTGTATACACTTGGCAAAGTTCATTTTGTACTTACTGACAGTTGTAAGTGAAACAGTTTTGTGGCAATGTCACTGTATAATAAAATTTTCAAATAACTTTGCCTGTGTAGGAGCTGGATTTTGAAGCTAAGACAAGCTATACCCTGAGGATAGAAGCAGCCAATATGCATGTCGACCCTCGCTTTCTGAGTCTGGGGCCCTTCAGTGATATGACAACAGTGAAGATAATCGTAGAAGATGTTGATGAGCCACCTGTGTTTACTTCACGGTTATACTCCATGGTGGTGTCTGAAGCAGCAAAGGTCGGCACTATCATTGGAACTGTAGCGGCCCATGATCCAGATGCCTCAAATAGTCCTGTCAGGTAATAAGATGTGTTAATTGTTTATTTCTTTAGCCTTTGTATTGAGGTTGTTCATTTTGTTGAGGGAGGGTCTTTGGTTACACTGAAAGCAATTAATTAGCCTGTTTCCCTTGCAGAGGGAGATTGAGATGTTTTAAGAGTTTCCATATTTTTACTTTTATACTCCTGAACTACAGAACCTTTGAAAAGATAATATAATTAAATCTCTGTAAAACAAAGAAGAGAAGAGAAGATATAATTTCAGGATTCCAAAGGAAAAAACCTCAACATATTACTCATATTTATTTCTCTCTAAGTTTAGGAAGAGTTTATTATTATCTATAACAAGTTATGTTCTCTTAAATCAACCAGGATCTATCTATCTATCTGTCTGTCTGTCTGTCTGTCTATCTATCTATCTATAATATACATATATGTGTGTTTCTCTATGTGTGTGCATAATGATTCATATTCTGCATGCACTGTGCACAAAAATGTAATAGCACATAGAGTCTTGCATGGTAAACCAGAGCTGAGGTCCCACAGAAAAAAACATTAGAAAAAACTACATGAGAAAAATGGATAGGACATCACATCCTGTCCTAGTCAGGATGATTAAAATCAATAATCTTTTGGCTTCTGTAAATTCTGCTGCAGCCAAATATCTTCTATTCAAATGGGAAGAGGTATGAACACTAGAGACGCCTGAACACTGTCAAGGGCCTCTTCCTTTGTCTTTAGTGTGTGAAGAACCTGCAAGTCTTCCACAATTTAATGTCCAGGATCATAAAGAAACCATAAGAAAACACGAAGTATAGATCTTTTGTTTGCCAGTATCTAAGGTCAAATCTCAAGCACAAAGACTCATCACCTAAGTTAAACCAGTAATGAGTTACTTGTTACTTTTCTTATGCAGAGTAGTAATATTAATTGTCAAAGGAACATGCAAAGGATCTAGAGGGTAATACTTCTCACTCAGGAATTTTGTGAACTTAAATATCTGCAGGAGGACAAACACACAGACAATTAAAAGTTAGTACTAAGTTTCATTTGTTATTTTTGTTCATTTAGGGCATACATAGACAAGAACTTCACAGGTACAGAACTCGTTTCGATGTCACCTTTTTTGGTAGTGTTAAATTTTTACTTTCACGCACTGAGGATGAACTTGGGACTCTAGTGTAGCTCTGTAATTTCTAAAGCAGCAATCTTAAGTTGTAAAAATAAAGCATATGTTTCACTCCTAGAGGTGACGTAAATGTTCTCTCTCTCTCTCTTTCATTATGTATTTGCAACATATTCAAAATAGCTGATTCCTGTCATGTATAAACAAGTCCTAGATGGATGGTTGGCATGGTTTTACTTGTGAAATTTATCTTTGCTGAGCTCTTTCTTTGCTGTGGCAGTGTTTTCTGGCACTGATGTTAGCATCTGGTGTATAATATCTGGTTTAGCAGAATCATGTAGAGTAGGATTAAATCTAGTTTCATAAATGCAGTCCATGCTCAGAATGCTTTTGACTCCTGTGTAAACATAAGGATGAGTTTATTGGCCTTGATCCAGTTAATTTTTACAATTCCAGCATAAAAAATAGTTATATCACTAGCTTAACTAACATCTTGAAGATTTCTCCTACTTCAGAGTTGTTTGTAATTTGAGAGAGAGGAAAAAAAAAATAGTGATGGTTTATTTGTATGCTCACGAACTGGTTATGTATATTGTCAGGGGTACTGACAGATCATATAATTTAAAGATGTGTTGCATCTTCTTCAGATTCACCTAAAATTGGAACGTGTTAAGGAGGATTAATCCATAATACTTCTCATGATCTATTTAAGAAGTTTAAATTATCAATCTATAAATAAGTATTCCAAATTCCAAACATTGGATTATATTGATGATTAAAATTTAGATTTGTTACAATTCAGAAAATGCTGAAATTACAAGATCAGACACAATTAAAACCTTGACAATGCTGGAGGGGGGGAGGCTGAGTGGGAGTAATAAATATTTTGAGAATAAGAGGTTATCTCATATGGACCAGAGAACTATTGATGTTTGAACTAGCTTAAATAAAGGATTTAAAACTCCTGCAGCTCAAAGATTTTCAAGTATTAATGGCTGCAAGGAATTAAAGGATTAAAAGTATTTAAAATATTTTTTTAGAATTTGAATATGGATACAACGCTTGTAAATAAGTTGAAGGAAATTGCTTGTTTCCTGTGCATAAAAATGACTTTTCTTCTTGTTTCATAAGAATGTCATGCAATTTATATAACTTGTTTCCTTTTCCTCCCTCCTTCTTCCTTTCCTTCTTTCCTCCTTCCTTCCTTCTTTGCTTCCTTCCTTCCCACCCTCCCTCCCTCCTTTTCATTGCTTTCTTGCTTTCTTTTCCTTTTCCTGTCTTTCTCATCTCTCTTTCTCCTTCTCCTTCTCTCTCTTTCTTACTTTTTTTAAGAAGAAAGGTCTTCGACTCTTCAAATTGCATAGTGATAGTGTTAATAATTGGGAAATCTAAAGGCTGGCAGGAGATTAAATCCCAGCTATGGGGCCTGCCAAGACTGACTACATAGCAGAGGTGACAGGCATAGTCTCAGGGGGAAACTTGCCAGCCACAAAACAGCTGAAGAGCACTGCTGACCAAATAAACAACAGTGCTGGCGTGAAATAAAGTAAAAAATGAACTACAGTTAACGGAAAATGGAAACAAACAAACAAACAAACAAACAAGTGAAAGAGGGAGAGCCTTAACCCATGAAAACTGCTGTAACCGTTGTTACAACTCTTTACTCTGTTCTCTCTCTCACTGTAACATAATATGATAAAACAGTTCTAATTATGTACCACGTCTCTGCTCTAAGATTTTGCAGCCAAGAGGGGTTAGATAAAAACACAGTAATACAACAAAGTAGAAGTTGGTCTATTACAACATAGAACAAGCAAGTAGTATCATAATGTCTGTGAGGTCCCATTTTTAAACTATTTTCCATAATTCTTTCATTACACGTTGTTCAAAGGATTTGGTTAATGTTATATTAATAATCTAATATATCATCAGTGTGACAGTAATTGTAATGATCACACTTGGTCTGATTCGGACATTTTAATTCATCCTGAGTGTAGGGAAGTTCTCTGGAGTACATACTTGATCTAAATGAGAGTACAAGTATCTGACCTAATATTAAATAAAATGTCAAGAATATTCCAGTTGTAAATGTAAATCTGCCAAATCAACTGTCCCTTTCTCTCAAAATGGTCCTAAACAAAACACCCACAGGCATTTTGACCTTTTCCTTTATGCTATTTTCTGTTTGCTAAGGAGCTCATTTCCCCTTCCTAAAACAAATTTGGAGGTAAAAGATAAGTTAAGCCAAAGAGTTCAGGGCACGAGCCTGTGTTTACCTAATGACAGTAATGCACCAGGAGCTGACAGTGATGACATGCAATCCTTTGACCTACTCCGCATCATCTCTCTCTTTTTCCCTACCCTTGCAGCTCTCATAACTCAGGGGCTCTTCTGCTGGTGACAGAAAGCTCTGTGCTCAGACTGCCAACCCCCCCGGGAGCAGTGCCTGGATGGCACAGCCATGTAGCAAACTTCCAACTTGCCTTCTCCTTAGCTGGGGTTCAGGAGGATGCTATTCCATGAATAAATGAAAGTTTGCCTACAGCAGAGGGGCAGAAAGAAAAGAGAGGGGAATACCTATAACCTCACTTAAAAGGACACTCCAGGAACAGAGCCTGCCACGGTCAGCACAGGTCACTGTGTTACTCTCTCATCTTTGCATACAGCTTTGCATCTCTCAACACCCAAGAGAAACTGAACAAAACAAAACTTAAAATGGGGAAACAGTGGAAATGCTTTCTTTCTGATAAGAAATCAATTAAACAGTTTTACAAGCTGTAATTGAACATAAATAAAAACTTTTCTTTCATCCTTCACCCAGGTACTCGATAGATCGAAACACAGACCTGGAGAGGTATTTTAATATTGATGCCAACAGTGGAGTCATTACAACTGCCAAATCTCTGGACAGGGAAACTAATGCTGTTCATAATATCACAGTTTTGGCTATGGAGAGTCGTAAGTAACAATTTACAGATTTTATTGGCTGTTCATGTGTAAAACTTCAGGCTTGGTTGTGATCAGCTGCATTGAGAGACATTATGACAGTTTCAAACCTTGGCAGAGAAAAATAGCTTCTTACTTAATATAAAAGAAACATGTGTGATATAAAAGAAGAAATGCAACAGATTAAGTATTTGCTCTTTCCTTTGCCTCACACCTTGTGTAGTCTTTTGACTTCTGAAAAACAAGTACAAAAGAAGATTAAATATGTTAAGTCAGCAGTCTCAGACCAAGTGTCATTAAAGGAAAAGTGATATGGAGTACAGAGGAGAGCAGTTAACCCATCTTAGTGAGGGCACTCACTTAGAGTTGATTGCTGTTGGTCAACCACAGCATTCTTAAAAGGTATGAAGGAAAGGGGATTGAATGCTTGTGTGGTTTCACTTTCCTGACTCTACGGTAAGACTGTAGAGGATTTTTTGCACTTAGTATATTTTCTGGTGTAAGATGAAAAGTGTCGAAGAATCAAAACCTTCAAGCACATACAACAAGAATTCTGTTAATGGAAGTTTAAACCTAAACTTGTTCAGCTCTGAACACATTCTGTGAAAAGATGTATATTTTTGCCTTTATATTTGAAGAATGTATTTCTTCAGACTGCATCCTTATTACTACCCTGTTGGGCTGTGATAATAAAAGAATTACCAGTTCTCTGGCCTGCTATTTTAAAAATCCTCATTTCTTGCTTTCAGTGAGGTTAATTTAATGTTTAACCTGAAAGATAACATTTATCATTTAGTGTCGGTATGAATTTATCTTGTATTCTCAGGAGTAGAATTTTGGTCCAGGAGACCAGCATGGAAACCAGAATTTTCCTGGGTAGAAACAAAACTGACAAGGTACCCAAGGGGCATACCTGACACAAGCGAGAGTCTAGGAGCACAAGTAATACCTTACAATGCTTTAATTTATGTTCATGGCCTGCTTGGTTTTCAATAAGCTTAGATCAGTAGAGGAAAAAGTTGGTGTCAAAATTGCTTACTCCTCTGGTATTTCACATGTAGAATAAAAAAACAAACTAAAACACTTTGTGATCTACATTTGGATGCATTGCATTAAATACTCATAATATTTACTAAAATGTGGTTGTAATACCCTGTAAAAAGATGGATACATATTTGAAGGTTTGTACAGTTTTTCATTCTGCCCTGCTCTATCACTAATATTACCACTTGTGGTAAAAAAAATAATGCAATCTCTCTTCTCCCTGCTCCAAAACAGAAGTGTTATCTAGAAAAACGAGTATAGCACACACTGATGTTCTTTATGCTCAGTCCAAAAATATCTACTGTTTAAGAGTAAATGATGACATTGGACCCTGAACAGATTCATATTTTAGCTAGAGATGTGCATCAGTTTAAGAATGTGATTCATATTTAAGGTACTCAACGTGTTAATGACAGTGTTGAAATACTTTGTGTGTGTACTTTAAATACTTTGGGATTTGCTTGGGAATGCAATGCTTGGGAATCCTCTTTTTTTCTGCTATACATAGCTGATGGAATTCTGTTTTTAACTTCTTAATAGCCTGATCAATCTGAATTGCAAAAAAAATTTGTTTAACCAATAATAACCATGCTATTTCCGATATGAACAGTGCTGTTCTGGCTAGCTATACCCATTGGCAATGGCTTTACATCATCTTGCTCTTATCCCTCCATACGATGTGATTCAGATTTTCAGTTTATCCCTGAGAGTAAAATCTTAGTTTAATTGAAGCGGCTCAAAAACATAAACATTGTTTCCACTAGGTGCAGAAGATGAAGCCAAGAGCTTCCTTTGTCTTTCCAGGAGGGATTGTAATTGATTTGACATGTATATGCAAAAGACGAATGCAAATGAAAAATGTACTGACCAAAGAATAACTTTCAAGGAGCTCTTCCTGACTCTTTTGTTGGCTTCTTTTCCTATAGAGAATCCAGCACAGATTGGGAGAGGCTATGTAGCCATCACTATCCTTGACATCAATGACAATGCCCCTGAGTTTGCCATGGAGTATGAGACAACGGTCTGTGAAAATGCTCAGCCTGGTCAGGTATGGCTTGATAGGTTTTTTATGTTTATTTTTATCAGATAGGCAGCTATTCCTTACGAAAGCCTGCCAGCTGTAAGATAAAATATAATCAGCTTATGGCAGGAAAAATGATGCTTTGATGTGCAGCACAAGCAAGTATCAATCAAACCCTAACATCTTCACCATACCTCTGAAGAGACAGGCTCAGGTGTAATTACTTCCTGAAGGTACTGTTAAAATCTCTGGCTTTCTTACTGATATAACTGACACATTTTGATAAACTCACCTAATTTTGAATATTATTAAGAATGTGTTTTTTCCTCCTAATTTTGTTGGGAAGTGGGAAGTCCTAACACGGAAGTTATTCTGAGACTAAAGGCCTAGCATTCCCAAAATGAGTACACACTTTTATTTCCCTGAGGAAGTACGGGCCATGAGGCCACAATTTCACAAGGGAGATGTATTCCTACTGTATTCCTCAGTGTTTTTAACTCCCCCAAATGTCTTCCAAGTAGTCCTAGACACCTGGTGGTGTTTATCCTTGGCATCTCTCATATTTGGACTTTTCCTCTCTACTTTGTAAGACCTCAGAAAATACATATATTTTCTCACTCTCTCTTCCCTCTCCCAGAAAACTAGTAGATGTTTCACTCACATGTATCCCACATATTCTCTGGGACACTGCATTTTTGTGCCTTCTCCCAGAATATTGTCCTTCCTGTGGCAGATGTTGTTGATTGCACATTTCAAAATCACAGCATAATTTAAATCCTTAATAGAAAACACTATGATTATTAGCTTGTGTTCATGAGAAACATAGAAAATGCATGCTCTTATTGGAGTGCCTGTTTGTTTTCCCTGTGGTCTAGTCAGGATGTTAGTTCTGAGTATTCATTCTTTATGGATTTTAAGCAATGGTGACAGTTTTTTTAGAGGCAGATTTGGATAGAATTTTAGAAAATAAAATTGGAAAAATAATAATAATGATAATAAAAAAGAAATCCCAGAAAATATTAACATACATATGACTTGGCTTTTTATTTTTCACTGTATTAAAAAAAAAACCACATGAAATAAAATGTTCAAAACCATAATCGTCTCCTTGCGAAAGTTTACGTTGATTGCAGCCACTGATAACTACATTAAGGGCCATCCAGAGGATACAGTTCTTTCCCTGCTATGCAGTTATACTCCAAGCTCTGGTGAATAACAGAACCTAACTTTCTCACAGGCCCTGCAGATCATTGCTTTTGGCCAGTAAAGTTGGTACAGGGAAAGTAAAGAGTTAAGTCACATTTTAGTTTTAAAAGTGTCTGTACATGCTTAGGAAATTAGAAACCCAAAATGCAATATGAGCAGGACTCAAGGGAGGGTTGATACTTTTATAGGTAATAGAGGGATTATACAATGTCCATGTATTTATGCTTCTTACCATTCCAAACAATGAAACCCCAACGTATCTCAAAACAGGTGATTCAGAAAATCAGTGCAATTGATAAAGATGACCCACCAAATGGCCATCAGTTCTACTTCAGTTTAACAGCAGAGGTGGCAAATAACCACAATTTTACACTGCAGGACAACAAAGGTAAGGACATTTTGTTTGGGTAAATATCCACCACTAACACCTTTCATTTTGAATATATTGTGCTGATTATGACATCCATAAACTTCTGTTCTGGTAAGGACATAAATTAAGCTACAATCAGCCTGCAAAATAATTTTATGTGCAGATTATTTGTCAAGGAAATTAAGCTGTTGTTTGAATAATTTAAAGCATTGAGCCAAACAAAGCAGCTTCAAATCTTTCTCCCCCCTGCCCCCCAAATTCACTCCTCTCACATCTTCTCCTTGTATTTATAGGTTTTTATCTAAACTAGATTTTACTTTGGGGCCGTGACTGAAAAATGTCCAGGAATTCCTGTTTTATTAATATAACTCAGGTCATAATAAATGAGTGAATGATAAATCAAAAAGTGGGGTTTGGTTGGTTTTTTTTTTTTTTTTTAGGAAAACACATCTTTTCAGTAAGTATAACACTTATTGAAGAATGCTTTGGATAATGGAAGCTGCCTACAATATTTACACAGACTTCTTATGACTATTTTCCCAAAGACTTATGCAAGGACGCCCATTGACATCACGTTTCTATTAGATAAAATATCTGAGAACACACATCTAATTAGTGTTCTCATTAGTTGCACTGCATAGTATGGCATCTGGGCATGTATCAGTCAGTTTAGCTATTAGCTGAAGTAAATAGAACTAAATAGACACTATGTTACTCTTGCATTACTCTTTTATGGCTCAGTGCTAAACCAGAGTTACAAAGTCATTCTTATTAATAAAAGAAGAAAAACAGACGTATGGTGGACTAAAGGGTAGTGTTTGTACAGATAGACTTTGAACAACATTCACTAACTACAACATGTGACCTAATAAAAGTTCTCTCACACAGCTGTTTATTGCCTTACCCTGCATGTAGTTACTGACATGCTTAATTTTCTTCATATGAGCAGCTTGAAGTTTGAAACAAAAGATTGTAATAGCAGTAATGATCAAAATAATAAAAATGCATTAGAATAAGACCCAGTTCAGAAATCTGACATCATTACAAGTACTGTAGAGTATTTAATAAAAAGACAGGCCCTTTTCCAGAGAATTTATAATTTGGAAAGGGTAATAACAGACTTTTGTAATGCCAGTAAAATCAATGGAGTTACAAGACTCAGCAGCAGTTGCCTCTTTCGATGTTATTAGATTTTATGCATATCTCATATAATGCTATATGAAGAAGTGCTTGCATATTTTGCCAGATAGGTCATAATAGATGACACAGTAAGATAACTTTACAGGACTGTTGATATATCTGTCTATGTCTATAAAGAGATAGATAAGTTGGTAGACAGATAGACAGACAGACCGACCGACCGACCTTTTCTATACATTCTAGGAGATGTAACTCCCTACCTCTCAGGAGCTGTCAACCTGTATTGAACACAGTGAGTTTTGCACATATTTTCTGGAACACAAGGACTATTTAATCACCCAACTCAGAGCAGAATTGAACCACACATTTTAGACTGATTATATTAGACATCTTGACTCTCAGACGAGACTGAAAACAAGTGCTTGTCTTTGTTACATGTGCAATTAACTGTATTTGTGCACCAACTGGATTTTTTTTGCATTCAAAAAATATTTCATTGGTCTTCAGAACTTGTTCTCCTATTAGTATGTTCATCCCTTCCATTAATATGGTATCTATATCTGTAAATAATTGAAATAAATCCTTGGAAATCAGACCTGAAACAGGTATGTAGGTAATTTATCTGATCACTGAAGGGTAAATTTTTTCTTTTTTATAATGATCTCATCTTCAACTGTCTATCAAGAGTGTGGAACTGTGAGCTTAACAAAAATCAAATAGACCTCTGCAACTTTGAAACAGTCTTGTGTGGGGAAAAAAAAAAAAAAAGCTTTTTGTTTAGTTGGTATAATTTCTCAGCTGATCCTATCTCTGCAGCTTCAAAAATATATGAGCAGTAAAGATAAACTTGTTGAAATAATATAAATGTGTTTATAAAGACTTTTAAGTGAAAGAATGTATTATTTACAGGCTTGTGTTTTAGAAAGGTCATGTATTTTATATTTATCTTTTTATTCCTTTACCTAGATAACACTGCAACAGTATTAACCAGAAGAAATGGGTTCCGAAGACAGGAACAGTCTGTTTTCTACTTGCCAATATTCATTGTGGACAGCGGATCACCTTCACTTAGTAGCACTAATACCCTCACCATCAGAGTCTGTGATTGTGACGCAGATGGTATTGCTCAGACATGCAATGCAGAAGCATATATCTTGCCTGCAGGACTCAGCACTGGAGCCCTGATAGCAATATTGGCTTGTGTCTTGACACTGCTAGGTACGTCTTCTTCCTGTTACCCTTATTTTTTGTTCAATGTATAGTAGCAAAAGAGATAGATATGTATATGTATGCTTCAAAATGCTTCAACCCACTCCCCTCCGCCCCAATTTCTGTAAACAGGGACACCTAACATTCCCAGCAGAATGGCATTTTGTGTCACGAGCCACACAAAATCTTTAGTTTGGGATTTTCAAGTTCAGATACTTTGTTTCTATGTCAAGCTGCCTCCAGACATATATATGAAATAATAGTAAAAGTCAAAAATATCACTTTCATCGAATGTAATACTTAAGAGACAGCCAATGCAGTTTATGGAAGTATTGCATTTAGCATACTCACTGTATAACCAGTACCAGTGTGTGTCCTTTTTTCAGAGATATAACTATCATTAAACATTTATTGATTTGCATAGAACAAAAGACATTCAGAAAATGCAACAGATGTATTTTACTGATGGGAATCATTTACTTGAACCTCTTCTACAGAATGATCTTTTGTTACCTCTGCAACTGGTAGCACAGTTGGATTTTATGCCATGCAGTGAGACTGTAACTAGATAAAAGACAGTGGAAAACAGTGGAACAGTGTCAACAACCTAGTTTGTAATATAATTTCTCATTTCATGCCTAGCCCTTAAACAAAATGACTACGTAGTAGTCGTAAAGGCCCAAATTGGGGAATAAAGATGAAGGACCATCTTTACTCCTGCAGGGTGCAGGTGAGCAAAAGTGTAGTTTTGCTTATTGTCAGAAAGTTCACATGTTAATAAGGATACTGATTCCGCACACAAGAATTTTCTTGAGTGTTGTTATCAATGGAGAGATTTTTCTATTCCTTGGCTGTACATACCAGTCTAAGGGGATGGGGAAGACCATAGCCTCCTCAGGTTGGTATAATCCCAGTGATGATTTGTCTATCACTGTTATCCAAGTAATTTGAATAGGTCAAATCAAGAGACTTTGGTCCACATTTCTGTTCATGGTAGTATTTCATCAATTTATAGACGTCTCTTCTTATTGACTTTGATTCACCTTACTGTAAACCATTAGAAGGAAATGTCCCTTCTGCTGCACATATTTCTGGTGCATATGACCACCTTACCATTGATTTTATTTGCCAAAGAATTGGACATCCAAATTCAGCTGTCTGAATGCTCCACCACTGTTTATCTAAATAGATGTTTGTATGTGCTGTCATCCCTTCCAATCTAAGCTCTTCCCTTTGGGTATAGTTCAAAGCTGCAGGCACGGTTTAGGCTGCGTTTGTATGCTAACCCTGGCTTTGAGTCCTGCATTGGGGTACTGTATCCTGCTGCTGTTTTGTTCCCAGCCAGGTGCCAGTCTTCACAAGGAAGAGGTGCCTAAACATCAGTGTTGCCTAGTGAAATCTCAGTCAAATGTTGTTGCTTGACTAGTCCCAGAGCCTTTCTTCTTCTCCTGTTTGTTCCTAGAAGACATTTTCTGGGATCAGCTGAATGGTAGTACTGCTAGGAATTTTTCTGCTTTTTCCCTTTTGCTTTTCATATCCATTCCCAATAAAAAATCCTGAAGATCCACTAGCACAGCATAAAAAACAGGCTTCAGCTGTTGGCAAGCAGTTCCAGGGCTGGGACCAAGGGATGCACCTTTTTGTGTAGAGTTTATCAGGGAAAAGAGGAGACAGGCTGCCAGATAATTTTTTTTTTCTGATCCAAGGTTACACACAGTGCAAAATCTAGTCACATTCATCAATGTCATCTCAATGTGAATGCCAGTTGTAAAGCAGAGGAGGTGGGAGATTTGCATAGATGTCATGGATACATGCATTCTGCCAGTAGTACCTCAAATTCTCAACAAGCTTTTATCTTCTTAAAGTTAGTATGATGTACTTTGGTATTTCTTCTTGCCCCATACATCCCTTTGTCTAATAAATAACCATTTATCTTGACCATGACTCAGATTGTCTCAGTGGGATTTCTTAGTGTTATTATTTTGACTCAAGGAACCAATCAATTTTAGATAAGCACAATGTTTCCACTGATGCTAAGAAATAAGAATGTTACTAAATCATACTAATTCATTATAATTGGATATAACGTGGTGTAGGCTATTTTTTTCAAACTAAAATAGTTTTTAAAAGTTAAAAACATTTTACCAAAATCTTTTTCCCTCCTCATCTTGACTGATGGAGATTAAATTCTGAATTTCGTTCCACAAGAAAGTTCCAGTACTTTGTTAATTACCCCCAAAAGCTTTATAATTATTCACTTTGCAGTGAGGCTGTGTTTTAAAGAAAAAAAAAAAAAGTGCTTGCAATTTATTCTATAAAAAGCATATGAAAAGCTAGTTTGCATTCATTTTAGACTGTACATAATTTTTAGAGTAATAAGTAGGATTTTTTTAACTCCTCTGAAAATTTTATGTTAATTTAATTCAAGGTAATTTGTTTTTCAGTTAGCATCTTCCAGATACAATAATTGCTTTTATAACAAGCGCTTAGCATAAAATGTGTACATAAAATCATACAGAAAAAGAATGTTCACCTATAGATAACTCAATCATATTTGAGAGGTTAAAGATTCTCTTTGTATTGAAACAATGGAAAGCTAAATTGACATAATGCTTTTTCATGGTTTTTATCTTTCGTACTTCCAAATATAATCTATTAGTACCAACTGTTTTCTTAGAAACACTAAAGAAAGCTCCTATTAGTGTGGTACTAGAGTTTACAACTTAATAATATGTTGATTTAACTTCAAAATGCAGATTTAAATTACCATTTTTTCAGTTGAAAGATGAGTAATTTGTTATTATTATCACAATACCTACAAGAGCCTGATTAAATCAGCACACATAATTGTGTCATTTGTAAACAAGAAGAAACAGTCTTAGTCATAAGGATCTTATTCTTTAAACAGGTAAAATGTGTACAGAATGTTACTATGTAGTATGTGTGGGTTTGCGTCTTGCAGTTTTAAAAGTGGTAAAACTGTAACTGTTTTAATTTGGGGGTATCCAAATTAAGTCTTTTAAAAGGGGCTTTAGTATGCAATGCAGAAACTGTTTTCTGAAAGTTATAGAGCCTATTAGGGTCACTCGGTGTGGGCATTTAAAGGTCACAGTCACTTTGCAAATATCAATCCAAACTGATTAAACAACATTTTTATACGAAGCTTGTTAGCTGGGAATTAAATGCAGGTTTCCTGAGTCTTGGCCTCTGTAATCCCCAAATCTCATCTGACTGTACTGGCAACTGCAAGGTATAACTAAATAGGTTATTAGCGTGCTGCTTAGATGGCTGAGGATCTCCAGTCTTCATCTTTATGAATCATGACACACCTAAGGCATAAACCGATGTGCAGATTAGCTCGCAGCTGATGTGGCTTATTGCTATAGTAAATGCCAGGCTTAGGGGCGTAGCATATACACGGCATGGTAACGCTCGGGGTTTAGCTCTGTCCCTTACTGTATAGCTCTGCAGGTAGTCTTCTCCCTCAGGTGCTCTCAGGGCGTTTATGGCTTCCTTACAATTATGTTGCAGTTGCCTCGAGTCTTAAAGGAAAGATTAATACTAAGACAGAGAAATACGCTCAGGTGACCTAAACCTGATGTTTTACCAGATAATACCAAAATGAAAATTTCGTGCTAATTCCATAAAGCACGCTGCAAAATGGCAAAGCAAATACCCACTCTTGTATTCAAAGGTGTTTGTTTAAAGACTGATTCAGGTGAACTGAAACTACTGATATGATTACATCTATGCTGACAGAAGGATAAACCTATTTGTTACCACAGCTAATGTAAATGCAAATGACATTTTCTCTTGGCTATTTTACCTATTAAACAAAAAATCAACATTTCTAAAAATTCGGGTAGATCAGAACAAAAAGGTTAGTGTAGGTCTATCTTTATTAGTTCTGGTTATGTAGTCTTTTGTAATTAGTGACTTTAGTGACTTCTACTACCAATTGGTTTATGTATTTGTTGAAATGCATACAAAATCAGTATTGCCATTTCATCTCTTTAGCATGAGTTTGGCGTACCAGTATGGAGCCAAACTAGTGGCCTCAATGTGCAATATGTATGTCCCTAAAGCTTTTCCATTGTATTATTTCTTCTCTAAAAATCATAAAATTATGTTTTCTATATGTTCAGCCAGTCACTTAATACTGACTTAATCTTTGCTTTTGTGATAAATGTAGGGTAATAACCCCACTATGACTTAATGAGAAATAGATAAGCTTTAAAACCATTTGCACCTGATTTAGATATCAGTGAAATTTGTTTGGGGCTTGTATTCATCTCTGCAGTTCCTGCAATGCAGCTGAAGCTTTGTTCATTTAGAGGTTAAACTTTATTGTTCATAGCTGTTGGAAAGGCAGGAAATTAATAATCTCATAAAGCCATCTAAATGCTAAAATATTTAACCTTTAGAAAGACTCCATATTTTTCTTGGCTTCAAGCAAGTGTGAGATGTACAAGGAATACTATATAAATCATTCAACATATCTTGATTTTTATTGTACCTTTAGGTGAACCTGCCTCCTAATTTTCATATTTTCCACTTATTAGCAGGTATTTAACTTTCAAAATGAAGTATGTTAGGAGGGCCAGTAGTGTGAAAATGCATTTACACAGGCATTTCTTTAGAGAGAGGGAGAACTGTTGTACTATATGCCACGACTCTCATA
>JAVJGG010000048.1:5124517-5180163 GCA_035590195.1 Aviceda cuculoides
TACTGAACTCAAAACACAGCACTGTACCAGCTACTAGGAAGACAATTAACTCTATTCCAGCTGAAACCAGGACACAGTGTAAGCTGTCAAACAGGGGGTTTCATAATACTTGGGTTTATGTTATCTTGAAGACTCTTAGTTTTAGGTAATATAACTTTCCCAGTGGAGGTCTTCTCTGTCCCTAGGGTCATGGATACTTCATTCCTAAGTCTCTGTGCACAAGAGGAACAAGGCACCAGTTATTCATTCATCTTTGGGATGGTTGGGATGGTCTTTAGAGTTACCTGGGGGCTGGAAAGTCTTTCTGTTTTATGAGGGGACTTTCCACAAATAATGACATTCTGAAGACAAAAGAGAGGGCAATGAGATTTGAGAATTAAAGTATTATAATTCAAGCTGGACTCCATGTTTATACCTCGTCTTTTACGATGTTTCCAAACCTCAGCTCTGGAGGATGTTGGTAAATCTGAGCACAGAGCCCAACAAGGGCAATGGGACCTGGAAATTCCATGGAACCATCTGAGTTGGACTATTCCAAATCTCAGCAGAAAATTTGTGAATATTTATGTCTAGCTTCAAGTGAAACAATAATGTTTTCTGTGTAAATAATAAACTTTCCCCAAAATAATTTAGTTTCAAAAATGTAGTTTTCAACAGAACTTGTTTTTTATTTTTAATGGAGAAAAGTCAGAGCATCTTTGTACACCAGCCTTTCTCTTTTTTTCTACAGAAAGCACAGCTAGTTTGTACACAAAAGCAAGAATAAGTATACTTGCAATTTACACTGTGTAATGTTCTGAGACTTTAAGCAAACTCTGATCTTGGAAGCAATCTGTTTGTTGCAGTTCACAGCTTTGTGTGTGCTGATTTCTCTTGTTTTTCTTGGTCAAAATTACCTTGGAAACTCATACACTATATGGCAGCCTGCAAGATGACCTTCTCCCAGTCTACTCCATCATAACATTTTATTGGGGGAAGATAGGAGCAGACAGTTTTTGATTCTGCCTGGCTGCTGCTAAATGACACTATTCTAGAGGGGGAAAAAAAGGAAAAAAAAAAAAGAAGGAAGATATGTAGAGGGGTGAACATGAGAAGGTGAAAAAAACCAGAAGGACAAATTTTAGGCTATTTCCCTTGCACATGGAAAGATCATACTTGTCTCAAGAACTCTTTTACAAATTAAGAGAACAAGTGACAGCAAGAAAATGAGAGCTGTGAGATGTCTCCTTCCAGCAACTCATAGCTCAGCTTTTGTTGCTGAGCACCATGTCCTATGGTCTGGGATGTCCCTTTGGTCAGTTGGGATCAGCTGTCCCAGCTGTGTCCCCCGCAACTGCTTGTGCCCCCCCAGCCTCCTCGCTGGTAAGGTGGGGTGAGAAGCAGAACAGCCCTTGGCTCTGGGTAAGCTCTGCTCAGCAACAGCGAACACATCCCTGTGTTATCATCAGCACTGTTCTCAGCACAAGTCCAAAACACAGCCCCATACTAGCTACTGTGAAGAAAATTAACTCTATCCCAGCCAAAACCAGTGCGGTAGACTTAAGAGTAAAAAGGAGCAGATGTGACAGCAAAGGACTAACTGCATTAACAGCTTAAATAAAAAGTAAATGCCATATCAGACAGAAATGTGAAGGAAGTGAAATACCTTCTATCTAAATATACACATGCAGTCACAGCTGTTTCCGAGGTAACACAGTGTGCCTTTCTGAACAGTAACTCCCAAAAGCAGGTGTAACTTTCAAGGGATGAGTCAGTGCAGAAAGACATTCAGACCCATAACATTTCTAACACCAGCAGTTAGTTATTTTAGGTGAATTTTTCCTTGTCACAGGGTTTTATATAATCACTAGCAAAAGTTTGCCAGGAAAGTAACTGCAGTCTTCTGGTAATCTCTCTCTCTGCTTCCTGTAGAGTTGTCTGTGCTTCTCTATGTTGGTAAAAACAAGAACAAAAATAAGTTGATAAGAAAGTCAGGAGGAGCAAGAGTATTTGATTAAGGCTTCACTTCCTGACAGAACAGCTGTCTATAAATCTTCTGTGCATTTTTTACCTTGGCAAAACTGGGCACTAGCTAGTAGCATACAATGCTCATACAATGGCAGGGAATCCAATTCTCTACCGCCTGAAGCCTGCGTAATTTCTCATAGTTTTTCAGAGTGCATGTAAAATACCACTATTCTGATCATATTCACACTTCTTTGCACGCAAGATAGTGATTACCTAAGGCAGTGTGGAATCAGACCAAGAAAGACAGGGAAGAGGACTCTTTCCTTACAAACGGTATTTAAGCAAGAAAATACAGAATAATAAGAAACCACATGCATTTTCATGAGCTTTCACTTTTTTCCCAGTGTTTGCAATAGCATTAATCAATTTTTAATTATGAATTCAGTCAGGTGTTAAAATATTCAAACTGTATAAAATTTTCCAATGGATTATCACTGCATTCAAACCCACTTAAAACTACATTTTTGTAGCACACCTGTAAAAACTGTTATTTAACCATCTCTGCAGAAGGTCTATTTAAAACCTATGCACAGATTCAGAGAACTAGATTCCTGGTGTATTACTTTCAGGTGCAATAATATACCTATTAGTATTTGCTCAGAGTCCTAGTGGAATAAACTATCTAGAAATGCACAGAATGAATATGGAACATCTACTTTTCAATCTTTTGTAGTCTCTGAGTACATCTTGCTGCACCTTAGTCAATTTGTCACATACTCTAAGGGTTGTTTATAGTGAAGGACTGCAGATTTGCAATTTTAATGGTTTTTGTGGGCTTCTTATTGCATAAGGTCCCACAAAAGCTTTGACAAGATGTGTTTAACTATTTGTTTCTCATTCATACTCATAATTTTCATTCACGGATTGAAAGTAGAGGCCTACAGTCAAGGGAGATATGACTGGCTGCCTTTCAGCATTATAATGGAAAGTAATCATCTGTCATTTAAACTCTCCCCCCCACACACACACTCTTGCTCTTATGTGGCGATAATTGCAGTCTAGATGAATCTGCAGAGAATATAAAACATCCATGTTCTGCTGAATTTTTGAGAAATGACAATATATTTATGTGAATAATTTTTATTGTTACATCAGCATTTTAGGTAAGAAGATGACGTTATTCAAAGAAGCCTTGAAAATTTGGAGAGGTATGTCAGGACACAGATGAGATTAAGAAGTTAATAGCCTCAAGAACATAAGAATGGTCATAGTTCAGACTAAAGGCCCTGTAATCAAAAGTGAAAAATTAATATAGAAGAAACCTAGCAAGGAAAGAATGTGCTGAAATGTTCTCAAAATACTTTCCTAGCCTTGAGATGGAATTACAGTTCCAGGACTAAAGGCAGATGATATGTGCTTGTCTATACTACCCAGATGAAAACTGGGAATGGAAAGTGCTTTCACAGCTCTGGGCAGATATGTTCTTCTTGTCTTTTATCCCAGTCAGACTTGGTTTTCCTCAGAACAATCTGCCCATCTTTGTATAAACATACTACACTTCAGAGGCTTCGTATTTTTTCATAATGACTAGTATAGTAGTCAGAGAACCATGGACCATTACAAGTTCACTCATATTCCTCAGCTGTCACATCTGACCAGACAGTAATGCTGACTGATTTGAATGGTTTGCTTACAAACTATGTAAAAAACATAATATTACATTTTGAGAAATGGCTTTAATCTATTAGTTGACACGAGAGGAACAAACAGAAACAAAGGAAATTGGTTCTGCAACTTTCATTTTTAGGGAGCTGCAGTGCAATCATTAAGATTGGTGTGAATGGAGAATGAACAGAATTTTTTGGCTATAGAAGCAATGGAAGGAAAAGCAGAAGAAAGCGAGGCCTATAAGAATAGCATGCATTGATAGCACGTAGATTATCAGGTGGTCATCAAGACCCACACACATCTACATGTTGATTCTCAAAACATCCATATCAATAGGCAAATAACCGAGTAAATTCTGAAGACTCATAGAGGTTGGACAGGATCGAGAGATTAATCTCTGAAGAGGCCAACAGACACATGCAAAACTAGCACATAGTCACCAACCTAAGAAAAACTGAGGAGATGATGAGTAGCTGGTGTTCCGTGGAATCTGTAACACCCTGGGTTCAACTGCTATTGTACAAGCACATTGGTCACTGCGTGCTGGAAAGGCTGCTAAGTCAAAAAGGTCTTGGTGCCTGTGAGTATGTGAATATGAGTGTGAGTGTTAACAAGTTAAATTAGTTGGGTTTGTTTGGTTTAGTATGGTTTTTAATAAAATGATCTTTCCCTCCTAGAAGGCTTGCACTAAGTTTTGCTACATTTTTGCTATTATGTTATGACATTACTTCCTACCTTCTCTATTTCTCTTTTGTTCTTCTTATTTTTTATTTTATCATATATCCTCCTTCTGCATGAGCTAGAAACAAAACAAAACAAAGCAAACAAAACCAGCCCCAAACACCCCAACTAACCAATCAAGATGTGGTCCCTAAACATTTGTTTCACAGATAGCACTTTCCAGCCATAGAGGTTTAGAAGAAAGAATGAGGAAAACCGAAGTACAGGCAGACTATGAACAAGTTCCAAAAATGCCTCCCTCAACAGCCATTAAACAAGATGCTTTCTGTCAAGAGGATCCAATTCAGTCTGGCTTTTGGTACTTCATAGATCTTGTAGGTCTCTTTGAAAATCATTGTGTGGAACCCAGTAGAGGTTCAGTGGTTAGTCTGACTTGGTGGTTACATGACTTCCCCATCTATGTAATTTGCAGAAAATTGAAAATGTATCAAAGGCACAGACTCAAAAAGGAAAATATATTTCTTGGTTATAAAAGCAGAAAAGGAATTGGAATGAAATACATCTACAATGGCTTTCACAGTGTGAAGTACAGCTGTCCTTTGCGCAGCCAGTCAGCTTGGACGGCCAGAGCAAAGGGGCAACAAAGGCCACTCTTCCAATCAGCTTTTGGGGACATCTTGTTTCTAAAGGGGGGTGCATAGATAAAGTAAATTTGGATATTAAGGATAATTGTATCAGATCATGAAGGATATACTCCAAAAAAGGGCTATCTGACCCTCTTAAGTATCACAGCGTGTCAGAGGGAGTAGGCAAAAGACACCAGCCCCCTGTTAGTTCTGGAAGTCCAAAGTGAGAGGAAATAAAAAGAAATATCTCAATTAAATGTCCTTTTTTTTAAAAAAAATCCCTCTACTGCAATTTCTATCAAGTCAGATATTTCCAAGCTCTACAAGCTATAAATGAAGTCTGTACATGAATGTCTCATATTTAATTAGTAGGTGACAATTTTAAATGTTAGCCACCAGCTGCCTAGGTGCCCAGATAATTTCAAACTAATTAGAGCCTCCTGAATATTAGTTCAGCCTAGCTGTTTATCACTGTATAGTTAGTGTTCTTCCATACTATACTGCCCCTTAGTTTCAACACCACTGGTATTTGATTGCTCAATAAAAAAGGAGGAAAGGAAAGAAGGAAGGAGACAGAAAGGTAGGAAGCAAGCAAGCAAATTATAAGAGCTATGAGGTAGTTCCAGTTTTTTATTATAACAGCTAGGAAACTTATATATTGGGGGGTGGGGGGAGGCATTGTTTTCAGTTTCAGCTTTTTGCTTACACATTTCAGTGATTCAGTTCTGAATAATGTCCGTGGCTTGATCCAAAGGCACAGAAGCAGTCATACTGACTCCACCTGCCTTCAAACATACCATTGACAAACAGATGTATGGACCAGGCACAGATTTAACTCTGATGTCCTAAAGTTGTTTGTTTCCATGTAGAATAAAAAAAGCAGATGAGAACAAGAGAGGACCTGCAAGTCTGAAATTTAGCTTTCTATCCAATGAAAAAACAGCAGCAGCATTCCCCAACTGTGCTTATTACTACTGCACAACAGTGATAATTACCAAATTTCTATATTTATAGAAAACTGGTGCATCATAAATATCCAGCTGCACTTTTATCTAAGTACAATAAGTGACCATTTTCTATAAATATGGACATTTGGTAGAAGCTTTTTGCAACTGTTAAAATGCAGGATTAAGTTATAGGAATGTTCAGTAATTTACTTATTTATTTATTTTTAATACAGAAAAATGCTGCCTTTCAGGAAAATCAATATGACTCGTTGCCATTTTCAGTGAACCCATCACTGATCATTTAGCAATTTTTGATGATGAGGGCTATACAGGGTTTTTCTTTAGCAGCATGTCTTGACATGAAACAAGCAGATTAACAAAGTTTTCAATTGTGATGGCTATTGTGAATAGTCAATGACTATGCTGGCTATAATGCTGGAAACACTGGCACCAAGAAATCTATCAGCAGTGTGGAGCTGTATAGGTAGAATAAAATAGAGACATTGATTCAGAGAAGAGAGGTGGAACATTTCAATTATTTATCTGCAAAGAACCACAGCAGCAGCAAAACCCTGACATAACATAAGATGGTTAACTTTGAACTTGGAATAGATCTTATAGTCACCAGGGTACCTCAGAGGCAGAAGGCAAGTTGTCAGTAATTAATGGCTTGTGGATTTAAGAAAAAAGCCGAGTGTCAGCATTTACGCAATGAAGGGTAGGAAAGTATGTGGGACCAATCTAGCTGACAACTGCAGGGAGTTTTGCAAATGTTTGCAAGTGGCTTCTTAAGAAATATTCACCTGAAAAAAGACTTTACCTATAAATGGATTATGGTATCTAAAACTCCACATGTCTTTTATTGTCAGTTCTGGCTGCTGGTCTTCTTCCATCTTGTCTAATAAGATTTACCTTAAAATGTTTGTCCTATTTTAACAACAGCAGCAGCCGCAGAAGAGAAGAAAAACAACAAACCCCCTTTTTATGCCAGACAAACCTTTCTTTTTATTAGTCCAAATGGTTCCAAAGGCTCTTTTTGTATAGTGCATGATGTGTGTGTGGTTGCAGCGGCTATATATAACATAAGTACACAAAACTGGCAAGGTGGATTTCAGTCTACCGCTGATGAGGTGGCTTCTTTTATCACTCTTGCCTCCCTGAAATAAACTGCTAAGCTTTCAAATGCTATCCTGCCTCCACGTAGTCACTTGGCTGAACCAGATTTTAAACTTTTCACCTGTTAAAGCTCCTCTTTTTCAAACAGCACTGAAGTAACCCAAAGCAATAAAAAACTGACAGAAGTCCCCGTGTCATCCAGAGAGGGGGAAGGGAAGAGCTCAGGAAACTACACTGCTGCTCAAAATGTCAGCAATTAAAGTTAACTGAAAATAATTAAGGAACTCCCACCTTCTTGTTCCTCTTCAGTGTTTATTTAATTTTGTTATTACTACTATAGTAAGTTCATGCACAGACTGAAAACCAGTTGAAAGCTATCTACAGTTTCATTCCTGATTCTTTGCAGGAGTGTGTCAGGGCACTGTGGGGGCCAGGGCCATGCCAGGGCAGGGCCTGGCAGCCAGGGCCCATCCCACTGCCCCAGCCAGGAGCAGGGCAGCCGGAGGCGCTGGGGCAGCCCCAGCCCCGGGGCAGGGGGCACCTCCCTGGGGATGGGGATGGGCCGAGGCCAGGCTGGGACATGGGCCCGTTGGGTAGGCCCGGCTCAGTGGGGCCAAGGCAGGGCTGTGGGAACAGGGGTGGGCGGAGGTCAGTCCAGGGTGCCCCCACAGGGCACTGGGGCCTCTCCCCAGGGCTACAGAGGGACAGGACCCCTTTGGCCATGCCAGCTCTGAGCTGGTCTCAGCCCTCGGCCAGGCCCCGCACTCCAGGCCTTGCTGTGACATTTTCAAGGAGATGCACATCTGTATGGAGGCCTTTTCCTCATGGTCCAGGCAGGCTGTCCTCCCTCCCTGCTTTGGGCAGGTGTGATGTGGGGCTGCCGCCTCCCATTTCCTCTCCTCTCCTCCAGCCATGGAGGGTCTGGACTTCCAAGGCAAGGCTGGTCTCTGCCAGCATGTGGTAGCTGCTCTGTGTGAAGGTCCCTGGTGCCCTGGGGGCTCAGCAGAACAAGGATAGTGCAGTTTGTGGTCGTCGCCTCAGCCCAGGGGCACCCTCCTCTGTAAAAACCCGCTTAGGGAAAAGCAGAAGCTTTCTGGCAAATTACATTTCAGGAATTTTTTGATAGCAAATGTATTTTTATCTTATTAATTACAAGAATCCAAACACAACCAAGACACAATCATAACTACAAGAGAAATCTGTCCTCCTTGCTTTTAACAACGGAACACTGTTCAATTCTTTTGTTTTCCAGCTAGGATTTTAGCAACTGAAAATCAAAATATTTATTCTGAAATTAAAATGGAGGAAGAGAAGACAACACTTTCTGAACAGAAACACTCAGTAGAAGAAAGTGAGACAAGGTTGTAATGACAACTAATATTATTAATAAGAAAAAATAATGTTGTTGTGAAAATTAAACTTTTGAACCCATCACCTCTTCTTTGTATCTAAAAGAGAAGGAAAAAACATCACACCAAGTCCAGGCTGGTAGTGACTGTTAAGGTTCATACTCCATCTTCTGGCTTCTCATGCCCTTGGCTTTTCCTTCCTGGGGTCCTTTGTACAACTTGTGGGTGTCTTAGCTGTGACAGTAAATGCTTGTAGGCCACCGGTATAAACCAGATGAGTTAAATGATCCAGAATAATTACAAGCCTCAGGAACTAACAAATATGGAAAGAACTACATCAGATCACACCCTGAGTTTAACTTACTTATGTTTACTGATTTTAGATGCTTTGATGTTTGATTTGTGTCGAGCAGAAAAAAATGTTAGGCATGGGAGAAGTAAGAAAGGTGGTTTTGTCTGCAGAACAGGGAGGAGTAATTATCACCTGAGAAACATTAATAACTACACTGGAGAAAGGATGGGGGGAAATACATACAGCATGAAAAGAATAGCCATGTTAAGCCTTTGATTTTTAATATTAATTTTCAAGGGGATTAAAAAAAAAAGATTTTGAGGGGAAAAAAAGTTTCACTCAAAGTGAAAAAAAAGTTTAAAATGTTTACCAAACACGGCTCTCGATTAGCTTGCAATATTTTTTTTTTTTTATTTTTTTTTTTTTTTTTTTTTTTTAGGTTTCACAGTTTTATTCTATAGCCAATTTCTTTACCCAGCTGCTATTATTAACGTTATGCCTGTGTGAGCAACAGAACATGGAGTGTTCCTTAGCAATAACTTACCATCTATGTCTTGCTTTTTGAGATGCCTGAGCAATGAATTTTCTCTACAGGATACTTGCTGTCTCATCAGTTCTTCCTCACGTTTTAAATGTAAACTACTTTCTCCTGTCCTTTGATGCCTTTAATTTATTTCCCAAATTTCATTCTGAATCAGAGCATTTCCTCCAATCAGCTGGTGTGCTGCTGGGCTTCTATTTCTTTTGTATATACTGACAGGTAAAGACACATTTAAAGTTGCCCTCGTCAGCATAACTCTCAGCATTACAAGACCAAGTTGTATGGCACAAGACTTTTTATTACACAGTACAGGCTGGAGCAAACCTAATCCCTTTTAAAGATGAATTACAAGTATAGCAGACTGGTGAATGTGGGCTAAGCACCCAACCTTCTTCAATTCACAAAAAATATGAATATATATAAGTACCTAAGACTTGTTAAAAGATTGTCTTTTTAGCTCAAGCTATCAAAATTCATGTTTATAGTTTTGGAATTTCCCAGTCTGTCTGCTATCATTATTGCTATCATTATTGACAGTTTTTCAGAACTCAGCTGGACAAGATTCTGTGCAACTTGATCTCAGTTTGAATTTAACCCTGCTTTCAGCAGAAGGCTGGGCTAGGTGAGCTTCAGAGTTTCCTTTGATCCTAAAGTTATCTATGCTTCTATGAATTATAATGAACTTGATGAGGACAGGCCCCTGTTCAGTAGTTAATTTAATGCTTATTCTCAAAATCCTGTGACCTTTGCTGTTTTTAATTTATTTTTATCTCAAGTTTTAAATGACTCACTGAAATCCTCTTGCATTTTAAGTCTGGTATTTCATCTGATACATTCTTTTCTTTTGCTTAAAAAGTAACTGAAGAATAGAAAGAGTTGACACAGTAATAATTAGTATACTTCCCACTTTTTTCTTCTTCTGATTCCCCATAATTATATTACTTACACATTTTGCCATGTTTCTTCCTTTGAACCTAATACTGCCATTACTGTTCTGTGAGCAGTCACCTCCATTTCATCAGTTACTGGTGACAGGAACAGCTGTCATTCACAAAGTCTTTCGTAAAGAATTATCCTTTGGGAAACGAACTGACATCCAACAATTTTCTTAACAAGCTATTGATTTTCTTGTGCTTTTCTCTCCACATCAGACATAGAAGCTTCATACCTTTGAAGATACTGTAACTAGGAAGGCAATGCAGCAGGTACTTTTTGCACCAGATTTCCTCTTTCATCACTTCATTTTTATGTTTCTGTGAGTTTTTCAACTCCTTTTTAACATTATCTTTGCCAACCAATCCAGTCTCCCTTGAATTCATAAGCCTTTAAAAGCTCTAGAGATACTGAAAGAACATTACTGACTTATCGTTTTGCAACACTCCTATAAATCACACTTTAGGGTTACTATCTAAACCTCTTTAAAATTGGAGCAACTATGCTGCAGAATTAGGTTAGGAGGAAATCAAGTCATAAGGACCTCATTAATCTATTTCCTAAATCAAGAATATTAATTAATCTCATTTTGTATATGTTCATATCCTATCACACAAAGCAGATAATTATCAAATGTTTCATTGGACTCCTAAAAATATGTAAGAAAAAAAAAGACGTTTCCTTTGTTAGAGATAAATATTGAAGAGGTTCTTACAGATGATCTGGGTATGAAGAAACCTCCACTGAATATAGAATTAATAGAAATCAGTGTTGTTTAGTTTTCAGTAAAAGGTATAAGGTGAATGTTAATCTTCAGCGACTATCAAGTTGATTACATTTCTTGTACTTCCCAGTAAAATCATTGGGATCCAAAAATTTTGGAAGGCTGGCTACTTGTTTGGGACAGTAAATACAGGGAGGAGCTCAAGACTGCAAATCCTCTTATTTGTGCACTGCCTTATTCCTTCATCAGTTTTGCAGATGTCCACCCTTTTAACAAGTAACCATCCCCCTACATGATCACATAACTTAAGGCTGGCAAGAAAGGCTATTTTTTGTTCTAGGTGCAAGAAATAAAAAGATGATAATGTGAGAAAGCTGCATGTAAGTGTAACAAGTCATGGTTTTAAATAATTTTCACTTTCCAGGTGCAAGATGTAGTATGTACATGTGGAGAGCAGAGAGAGTACCACCTCTTGGACTTTTTAATAGATATAATCCCACCTTATTTACTGTTACTTCTGACATCCTGTTAGCAGCATTAGAAAATCACTATTCATTTGATATGTCTACAAGGCATTAAATACATTTTTATAAAATGGATGTGCTTGTATTTGACTACAGATATATTTTAGAGAGGGTCTCATTATATTTTCTTAGATTTCTAATCTTACAAAACAGTTTCCTTCTAAATGTCTAGAAGCTGTGAATACTACATATTTTCTTAACAGCACTTGCAGTTATCGTGTTTATAGTCACTGTACCAGAATTGAAGGGTTTCTGGATAAGGTTTCTGACTATGCAATAAAAGGAACACTATGCAAATAGTTAAATATTGATGTCCTGTAAGAGTGACGTGAGGTAGATAAATGTTCTTATTAGGCAGCATCAGCTTTTAATACAGTAATAAAGTTTCCTGTGTCTAGGTGCTGTAGTAAATTCCGGCAAGGGATATTTATGTTAGTGTCTATTGATTAAAAACACCTACAGTAAGTATTAATAGCAGTAGGTTTGGAGCAGAGAATTTTACAGATTTTCTATCAAATCTTCCCTACTTAGCAACTGTTCAGATTAATTTTTCAAAATTGTTTTCAAGAGATATTTTGAACAGAGTGGGTAGTAATTATAAGTCAAGAGAAATCCATATTCGTGATTGAATCCCTCCTCTATTTGACCTCTGGACTCATAACCTCTCCTCATTTAGCATATTCCCCTCCTGTGTTACTTACACTGTTTTCTGGTCAGAAATTGTAAATGCTGTGATTCAGTGTTCCTAGAAAGATAAAAAACTTTTAAAATCCTTTCATTGTTAAATATTTAATTGACTTTATATGGACATTTTGAACTAATCTAGACATACACTAATACAAAGCAGGCAACTTCTCATCTCCAGGTGCATGATGGAATCTATAACTATTAAAAAAGGAAGGAGGAGAGGACATCTTAAGAAATAGACACTTTGATCACTCCTTTCTATTTTCAAATGCATCTCATAGTCACTTGTCTTTCAATCACCACACACATCTCCAGCAGAGACTCTTTTCCTACTTATTCCTATTTCTACTTATTTATATTGAGTAAGAAATTATATCCATGTTAAAACTGAGATTCTTCTTAATTACATCTGCTGGAGAAGACTTAATTTTATTTGTCCCTTTTGAGTTACTAGGTTTTTAAAACCTATCAGCAAGATTATGAAATGTATAGTCAATATAGGTCAAGAGTTTATGATACTCCAAAGGTAGAAAAGCTGGAATTATTGAATGATATAGAGGAGAAAAAAAAAAAAAAAAAAAACAACAAGAAAGAAAAAAAAAAACCCAAATATAATTCCTTACCAGTTTAGTGAGACAGTTTTCCAACATAATTTTCTTCTATGTCATTAAAGTATTTTGTAAAAAAAAGGAACAAAAAGGAAAAAGGGAATGTACATAGAAGAACCAAGAGGAAAAATGGAGAATAAAGAAGGAATGATGGTAACATTTATCAGGACATTGCTAGAGGGAATTAAAAAAATGGTGTAAGCATTACAAGTTTTCCCCAAAGACCCCAGATAAAAAGGTCTGGGAGCTGGTGACCCAAATATAAAATGAATGAATACGAAATATTCATCTGTGAAGGACTGGAGATAACTCAACATTATGATAGGGTAATTTCTGAAGCCAGTGATTAAGAAGTGAAAATAAGCTGTCTCTGGGGCTGCTGATTGCAGCTATGTATATATGCCTACACTTTGAAGGAACAGCAGTAACTATGCTGTAATGGGTACATTTTGGAAGGATAGAGGTTAGTCTCAGGTAAGACTTTTCGTACTAGTCTGTCATCAATTTTTCATGTTTTTCCTGTGAAGAAAAGTATCATCCCCAAAAGTTCCCCAAATCACAGGTTCAACAAACTTCCCAGTAGAAATCAGAGGACTATGAAACAGCTCTTTGGGAGCAGTTGAAACCTCAGGTGTTTTTTGTTCAGAAAAACTTCAGGCAGTGAGGACTCTTCATTTTGATGTTAACTGTTGAAATATCCTTTGCAATTTCACTTATAAACTTTCATAAACATCCCTACAGTTTTGCTTTAAAAACTTAACCAAATTGGACTCATTCGGTAGGAGAGCGTTCTACGAATATTATAACCTCCTCTTTTTTTTTTTTCTTTTTTAATTAAAGTGTAAATCTTAACTGTATTGCTTACTAGGTATATGGCTCTGTCTAAACATACAAGTAGTTCTTATTGATTGCTTAAAGATACACAGAAAGGCAACAATTTAAATTCAGATCTCAGGTCCTCCAACAGAGCATGAAATTATTGCCCAGTCTTAAGCCTTCAAGTGACATTAGAGTGCGTTGTCTCTTCCTCATCAGGGTGAGGCCTATTTGTGCATGAAAAGCTTTAAGAACTCCTCAGAACCTCTTCAGAGAAGACATTTAGACCTTTTTATTATCTCTTAAATTACATTTGTTTTGTTTTGGAGTGATTTTTTTTTTTCCAGGAGACCAAGTGTTACCTATTTCTGCACAGCTTCTCCTTCCCCTTTCTGTCTTTGGTGATATCCTCTAAACCTACTACATCCCTTCATATTTAGCTCCCATTGCTTTTAACTCCTCAGCCATGTTCCAGTTAAGCGTGTTTGCTTAAATGGAACAGTCACCTGTCCTTGTCATTAAGAAGCACCCTGTATTAAAGAAGTTAAAGTCCAAAGAGCAGCATATCAAAAAGGTTAACGGCAAATGAAATGGTGCATTTCAGTGTTACTTTGGAAGTTCATTAAAATTTAGTACCCATTATAGGTCTTTTTAAGAACCCAACTTTCATTGAATAATCTGATCTTGTCCTTGTAGTTTTGTTAATAATTCAAAAAACTTTTGTTTCAAACACCTCATTTCAACACTTCTGTCAGCATCATGATAATAATTTTAACTTCACCTGAATTTAAAAGGAGGGAGATTAGCACAGGCAGAAAATGAAACCTGAATTCCAGCCTTGCAGTAGCAATCAATCAAAGGAAATGTATTTTCCACTGAGGGGTACAAGAAGGCTGAAGAGAACTTTAAAAAAAAAAAAAAATATTGTATGCTAAATAGAATCATATGTTTGTTCTGCAGGGAATATTCTTATGAAGTTTAGCTATAAAATGTGAACAACAGACCATTTCATGGAGACATCTCATAGTGGTTTATTGCCTACTAGATAGCATTATATTGCCAAACACTGTCATTCAAATGGCAAGAAATAGAGTGGGCAGGGGAAGACAGACGGGGGAGGGAGGAAGAGAGAGAGAAAGAGACTGTGTTTTAATCTTCATGTTCTGATTCTGGTATTAGTTAGGCTCAAGTTAAGAGAGGAACAATTGTTTAGGAAAGAAGAACATAATTTTATAATAAATTCTTATTTATTCCTTTACATTTATAAAATGCATTATACATGTCATCTTTGCAGAGATGCAATCCATGACTCTCATGTTTTCTCTGTGAAAAGTGTTTTTCAAAAGATAGACAAAAACATTTTAATAAACAGACAAATTGGCTGCCATAGAATTAGCAGACTCCAGCACCTTTTTCTCTTCCTTTATGAACTCTTAATGGAAACCACTTAATATTTAAGTAACATCTAAAATATTCTTAGGAATGCATAAGCCACATCTTCTAAGATAAAAAAAGGAGTACTTTCACTTAATACTGTAAGTGGCTTGTATTCAACAAATATGAATCATGCTTATTGGAGGCTGATTTGTATTGTTCTTCAAAAAAATCATTTTAACAGTTATTGTTACTCTTAAGAAATACCAGGTTTTACCCTGCTTCATCAATTACAGAGAAACAGTATTCATCCACATATGTTTCCTTAGTTTTTTGCCTTTTGTAGAACATGAAAAAAATAACACAGGGTTTCTTGAGAAAGTCATATCACAGTGAATACTCATATAGTATTTTTTAGCTTCATAAATATGAAAAAAAATTGTTCACTTTTAGAAAATCTTAGGTAAAGGATGAATCTTTCCTAGTACCTGGGTTAGTCTGCTGGACCAAGGACTGTCTTTCTAGAGATTTTTCTGACTAATCAACATTCTAAGAACTTTCTTCAGTATTAGTACTATGGTGTTCATCAAAACTTATGAAAATTTTAGCTTATGTAAGAAATTTCACCAAAACAATAATGGGCAGGAGAAATGTTTCTCCTATTGGATATGTTTTGCTGTCATCTATACCAAAACAAACACCTTTTAAAAAATCTGTTTCTCATATAATTGTTACTAATATACCTGCTAAGAGTGACTATTGTATGGCAGCCACTCAAGCCTAATATAAAATATAAAAGACTAGCCAATCTGCACACAAGGATTCCTTCAACACACTTGTTCGAAACCGAGTGTTTTAATTTAGCTTTCAGCTTGTGTCCACACTATTTGCATTTTTTATATAAACCAATTGTTATACCTCATATACAGGCATCAGGTTCCATTGCATCTGAAAGTACATCATCTGTATATATTTTATCTTTATATATTTTAACTCCTCTCAAATGGAACAGTTACCTTCAAAGAAACTCTTTTAAATATGCAGCACAAATCATATCACATAGGATGGCTCCACAGGAAAGGATGAGTAGGTCAAGTCCTTCAAATAAGGAACTTCACAGCTGCAATTTCTTAAAGATTACTGCATCTTTCCTCTGCATATAGGAAATGCATTCTATCCATTGTGTTTGAACAGATACTTGTGAAATTTCCAGGGTAACATGAGGAGCAAACTGTTCCATTCAGTGTGATATTAACTGTTAGTGTACTAGTTAGTACTTACAATGAAGAGGTGACATGTTTTCTATCTATGAGCGTTGATCTGAGTTTTGCAAAGAGAAGATGGGAAGTATCTTGTCACTAATTCCTGGGAGTTTTGTGCAGGACCTTCATATATGATTTATGCTTGCTAATGATTCTTTGCACCAAACTCTTTAGGTGTTATTTTCTAGCTTTTTGTTTATTTTCCCCAAATACTTACTGCTGTATAATAGAACATGAACCTTAGGGATAAAATCAATGGCAAAATATGAGTATCTTTGTAATTTTTCAAAAGACTAATTTCTGCTAGAAAATATAAGGTGAACATAATTGAAAGTTTCCAAGGATTGGCCTGATTTGTTGACTTTTTTAATTAGCCAGAAACAGACTTCAGTAACTCCACCAGTTTCTGCTAATCTATTACTTCAGTGATGCCTTTGATTTGGGTAGCTGTGGCTTTCATTGTCACTTACAGGGAAACAGTCCTGATGTCTAAGCTGTCTAGAGGTAGGGCACTCATAACACAGCTGGACTCCCTGAGATTCTGATGGATCCTAGCTTGCAGTGAGGCTTTCAGAATTTAGGTTTCTGACTCTGCAGCAGGGTGTCTTAAAACCTGGAGAGACTTGTTTTTCTAAGTCCCTTGCTATAGATTATTGGCTAGATACCCTGTGTCTCCCAACTCATCAATGAGGCCAAAAAAAAAAAAAAATTAAGAGTCAAGAGTCTCAGAGATTTAGCTATATAAAGAATTTTATGTCCACACTTTTTAGAATGAAGCTTTTTTTTTAGACATTAGTTTCCAATGTCCTTTTTAGAAGTATTTTTCAAATTGACTTTTAAAAATAGGCATTTTTCTCCCTGAATTTGGAATGCCATAAGAAAAGGAATTCAGATTTGTGATTTTGTGGTTCTGCTCTGCTTTCTTTACGTACTGGTCTGATCAATTCCCAATATTTTAATTACTTCCTGAAATGTTATTGACAACTATTTCTTTTTTTCTCTCCTGGAGAGTTATGCTTTTTCTCTGATGTAAAGGTCCTGAGAAAAATGTTAACAGTTCTCATAATGCCTTCAAGAGTGATTAGGAAAGCAGGAGAAACATTTAATGCCTATATCAGTATGTGGAATACTTTTGGTGGTGAGAAGATACCTACCCTTTCCCAAATCTCTTTTTACTTCCTGATACAGTTGGAGCAAGGCTATACACTAGCTATGAGCCTTCAAGTACTGACTTCATCAGCTTGTAGGAAAATAGAAATATTCACAGTTAATTCAGTTGTAGAAAAAGATCAGCTGTCACTCAGGTGATTATAGCACAAAGAAACTGTTTAAAACTTGAAATTTTTTGCACATTTTTCCTCCTTTCTAGTACAGCAAGGAGAGATGGGAGAATGACAGGAGGTTTTTCTGAAGAGGGAGTTTGCAGAAGTCTGTCTCAGAGACTAGGAAGACAGTGTGCTATCACTAACAAAGCCCTGCCTGCCTGCCAGTCATCCTCAGCTGGACTGCTGTTATGGTTTCTCTAGAAAGAGTTTTTGAAAGACAGACTTTGGGAAAACAATAATAACTAAGAAAATTACCCCTGGAATTGTAAGAATAAAAAAATACCTGTTTATGAAAAAGATGAGGGTCATCTCTGCTGCAGCATGGCAGTGACCTGGGACAAGGCTGCAGTGAGGTAAGTCTGGGATGGGCTTCAGTAGGACCTCTCCTCCTCCAGTGGGACTGTGCTGGAGCTCAGGCCCTCAGCCCTGCCCACCCCCCCAGACTGCGCTCTAGGGGTACCTCTGCTGACCCAGACACCCACCCATGTGGTCCCCACAGGCCTGTCCAGCCATCTCCGGGCAGTGTCTGCCCCTCGTTTCTGACACCAGTCCTGCTCTGTCTCCCTTGCTTGGGAGCTGTGGGACAGTATCTCACCTCCGTGAGGTCCCTGCCTTACCAGCCATGCTGTCACCCATAGCTGCCGGCTCATCTCCCTCGTGGAGTTCTCTGCCCTCACTGCTCCCTGACATTGGACACCCCATGTAAGATAATGGATGGGATGCTTCAGTCTATCTACATACTGGAAGTGTCTGAACTACCACATAAACCTTCAGAAAGTGGAAAGAAGTTCAAGCAGGTATCCAGACGGAAATTATGTGAAGAGGTAATAGCATAGACAGCAGCTTTTTTATCCAGAAATTTCATGGATGGGGATCGCAAGGACAAGAACAAGCCAAATTTTGGATGGAGTCTGTAATCTGTGAAAAATGAGCAAACCACCTTCTTTCATAGATTCTTCATCTAATCTTGAAATTATTATTATAAAAAAAATTATTGCTTTTTAGCTAAAGAGAGAAACCAGACATGTACATTTTTGATGGACACCGTATTATGGGGAAATTAGATGCTAGCATTTAGAAGAGAGCTTATGAAGTGATTGATTAGAGATTTTTCACTGAAATGTTTCTGACAGTAAATGAATTGTCAAAACTGAAATTATTCCCAGAACACTATTGTCTTGATTAAAAACTCAGTAAAAAAAATTGAGACCAGATTTAAAATTGTCAAAGCATTCTACTTTTATATTCTTTAAATAGGAAATATACATTTTAATTTGTAAAAGACCATTTCCCTATAAATCTTGTTCCGGATTCTCTCAATAGTGCAAATTTTAAACTATTTGTAGTGCTTGCATTCTGGTGTCTCCGATAATTCTTACTTCTTTTGGTTTACTGTATTAGATTTGAAGGAAAAAGCAAATATTTACTTTGGGAAGAAACTGTCATGCATATTCTAGTTTCTTTGTATTGTTGTTGTGCTATACTATCAGCAAAACATTTTAAATCTTACTAAACAGGAAAAAAGGTAAAATGGCAGAGATCTTTAGAAGAAACCACTGTTTCTACTAATTGCCAGGATTTGGATTATTTCAGCAAATCAGTGTTATGAATTGATAGCTTTTTGGGAGATGGTACATTGCAATGGTAGTTTATGTTCTTAAATGTTCAGCAGTGAGCTGTCTAGCCCATGGCCAGGCCGAACCAATTTTTCCTTCAGGCTTTACTTCTTTGTTCTAATTTGATATTGATTTCTTTCACAGAAAACTTAAAAATGGTCAAACTTACTTACTTCCCCAAAACATGTGTTCAGCAGAAACAGAAATAAATAAATAAACACAATAAATCATACAAGAAAGAGGGAAGGTAAGTACCAGAACAAAACATATAGTTATCACTAACAGGCAATATTCATCTGAGAAATACTGAAAATTATTTTTGCATATGTGTTACTAAGGGCATTCAAAATGCTGGTAGTTTGAAAACATTTTATCGTATTTGCAACAACATGATATAGGACCATTTCGGTACCATTAGCTGTATAATTATGGTATGAACATTTCTTATCACTGTTTTTTAGATCTTGTATTATGTGTAATCCAAAAAAGTGCTTCTTACCCATAATATAGTACTCCTATATAATACTCAATACTTTTTTTTTGACAAAATACCAGATTTGTATCCAATGTAAGTTAACATTTTTTCATTGTCTGCTGGAAAACTCTGTGAATTGCAAAAGCTAAAGGCTACTGAAATAGTCTTTCACACAAATTTTGGTTAGTTAAAACTTCTACATAGTGCATTCCCATATGAGGTAAAAGTGCTCCAAATTTAATTTAAGTTTAAGAAATTTTGGAGGAATTTTTATGATTTCTTTAAAGTAGGTTTTACTGCTATAGGGATATGATTCTACTAGTATGGTCTGTTGGTAAGTATACCAATATTTAGAATTCAAAGATATCTGGTATTCAAAGATTTTTTTTTTCAAGTAAAAAAACAAAAGAATTTAAAAATGGGAAAATTCTACAGCCTTCAATCTGTCATAATTTAATACTTAACAAAGTGTTTACAAAGATCACAGATTTCTGTTATTATTAGTTACAATATTTTCTTCTATTCCATCCAGATTAAAATAAAGGAGTGGGGTGGATATGTGATCATTTTTTATAACATTTCTCATGGTATTACTTATATCATGGACATAATGTTAAGGTCTCAGTAACAGATTTGACCTTGTGAGTATTACTCATGGACAAAGTTAAATATGTATGTAGGATTCATATTTATCAAAGCAGCTTTCGACTCCTTCCTTTAGCTGCATCATAGAACTAAATTAGTGAGTTTGTATACTTTCTCTTCCACTCTGTTCTTTGTACAGTGAAATTAAAACCTCTTGCTTGATAAAAAGCAAGCAGCTTTTTTTTATACTGGTTGTCTTATCTCAACTGAAATAGTACTTTTCAAAAGTGTTTTCCCCTGCTTCTTTCCTGCAAATTATGCTTGCAAAAACATAATGCCAGAAATAGTTTGGAAAAATAAGATTTTATAGTGTAACTGGGAAACCAGCTTCTAGCATGCTGTATGCTGACTGACTTTTTATCTTGCAATCATATTGAATAAATTCCTAAACCCTTTGTTTTCCGGGCAGTGCCATCTTTTGCAGAACACACCATCAGTATGCCTTATTAATACATCATTTGCATGACAGATTCAATGGCATACTGAAGCAACAGCTCATCAGAGCAGCAGCACACTGATGATTTATCACTGTAACATATCATCAGAATGAGGGTCACTAATAATACATGGTTTAAAAAAAACCTACAGGGGTATTATGCAGAAGTGGATTCAATTCAGGCACCAGAATGAAGGTATAACTTGAAAACCTTCAAACCATTGTCACTGATGTAACAGCATTTGCATTCCTGCAGAGTGTCACATTATTATGTCCTAGATGCTTTGTCCCTTCAGCACGAGCCCTGAAGTTCTATGGACATGCAAGGTGTCAGCTCACTAGTACAATCTCTCTGGCTTGTCTTGGCATAAGACAATGGTTTAACTATTCTCCAGGGTCCAATTTCACTCCCTTCTCTGTTATGGTTAATAGAGGTATAAGAATATAGCCCATAATACACTGGTAAAGTCCTTCTGAGAAATGCTCTCAAAGAGTATGTCCTGAAATATGATGCTGTCAAAGAGGACGGTGGAATTTATTATCACTAGTTACAAGGTCAAAGTCAATGGCATAAAAAACATGAAATTAAAATTAGATACACAGAGAATGCACTACTTAAAGGTTGTCTACTAAATACATTCTTGTTATTGGAAAGCTTTGCTACAGGGAAGGATCAAATAAGCTGAAAAAAGTTTGTAAGAACATCTAAGAAAATTAAGAAGTGAATTAAGTTTTGGAATGCTTACCAAATGGAAATTGCAAAGTCATGAGGTAGTAAATATTCCTCCTTTGGTCTCAGTCTTAGGAACTCTGCTCCTTTTCTGCAGAAGACATTGAGGTACTAAAAAATTACTTCTCTGGGCATATCCATAATTTTGTTGAAGTGTCTCATCCTTTTTTTATTATATTATAACATTAACTTTGACTAATGTAAAATGATTCCACTATATGCAAGGAGTTGGACATTTCCAACTATCAGTTGATTCATGCTAATTGAAAGGAGCATAAAAATGAATCTTATAATTACTGAAGATGTGCTTATTAATTTAAATGTTTATGTAGTGTTATCTGTTAGAAAGCATTAGGAGACCAAGATAACAATAACTAAAGATGTTAAGAACAAATTAATAACAATATTTCTATAAATATATAATCATCACATACAAGCAAACATGTGCACTTACGCACATATGGACACACAATTCATACAACAGCTAAGTCAAAATTATTTGATACCCAAGAATGGGATCATACCTCATTTGTTAACTGACGCAGAGAAAAATATTTTCTGCATGACTTATGCAGGTCATTTAGGAACAAGTATGATGCCTATATCTTCAAGGTAGTGTGCAAAACTTAACTAACTAATCCATTTATGCTAATCCATTTATTTAAAGCACTTGAATCTAAATGACCTTTATGAATCAGGCAGAACCTTTTTGTATTTTCACAGACTTTTCCTCCTCAGAGCCTTCCTTTATGGGTCATTTTCTTTTTTCTTTAACCACTTTGTAATCACTGAACAAAGTAAAACTATCTGGAGCTACCTGCATGTTAACCACAGTGCTAGCTTTAGAATTTAAGAGCAAAAAGAGATAAACCATGCAGTTTCACCTGCTCTCCTGATTTGGATTTTTCTGTGTATCACCAAGAACATTTCTTTTAATTCTAAGAAATCTTGATCATTTTATCCTGGAGATAGAACACAGTCAGCAATAGGGGAGGTTTCAGGTTTATCTTCTCAAAAGGTCCCTCCATCTGTACATCTGTAGAAGCACAACAGAATTTAGGGGTGTGGGTTGTGGATAGGCTTAATTTTTGGTGTGTCTTCTTAATTTTCCTCTTGCTGCTGCAGTTTTTTACTGAACAATTTCAATTAGTATATCAGTCCCAAACCAATGACATCTAGAGTCCAACACCTCCCATAATCTCTAGCTCCACAGACCTATTCTTTACATAGACTATAATATCATGTTTCCCTTTGTTCAGCATCCACAGTTTATTCCATTTGCTCTCACAGTTCAAAAGTATTTTAATTGTTTAACTGTCACTTTTCTTATACTTGAAAAGAAAAACGATGTATCAAAAAAACTTGCCCTGTCATGTTATTACTATTTCAACATATAACTTCACAGACACTTTTGATAGGTAACGAAATGTTTAGTTAAGATATTTCACACTAACAATATTATGGAACGAATTTAAACATGGTAAATTTTTTAAGTTAGTATGACTTTTGAAGGTGCACTTTATTTTACTCTCCTTATTTTGTTTGGACTGTCAAGGTGTTTTAATCAACTGACTTGTATATATTACCTTATTTTTGGGCAATCCTCCTGACGAAAATAATTATTTGAAAGAACTGAAATTACCCAGTGCAATCCCCAGTAAAACAATACATATTTTCAAGTCCCATCATTTTAGCTATTCAACAGCAGGATTCCTGGACCAGTTCTAGAGGTCATCAGTGGAGGTGATTTTTCTCAGGCAGTGATTCAAAATGGTTTAGATCTTGGCATATACTGAGAGTTTGTATTTTTTACTTTCTGTGCTATGTCCAGCATGTATTGAGGTGTCCCAGGGGTTCTGTTATAAGTCCCTTATTCTTTGTTATCTGTCTTCTGCCTTTAGCTGCTCTGGTTTGACTGAGTGATCCAGGCTTTCATTGCTGTCCAGAAAAACATTCTGATTTACTTGGCTTTTTCAATATATAATAAACCCGTTATTATCCTACTGGTTTTTATATGTCCAGTAGTGCTAGATGGATTAGCTAAATTAAAAACAACACTGAAAGAAATGAAATTATTCCTCTCATGTTGGCACTTACATCAAAGACTTTTTAATTAGTAGTGAATTAACTGTACCCAGGATTAGGAACCTGCTGATGACAAGGACAAAGAACTGAGAAACCGTGATATTTATATGATAATGAACAGTAATATATAATAAAGTTTTAGCACTAATTGCTATATTTGCCTGGTTTATTTCCTGCTATATCTGCCATGACTTAATTACTTTGACAGATCACAATCAAAAAACATGCTAACATTTCATAGAATCACAGAATAGTTCGGTCTGGAAGGCACCTTTAAGGATCATCTAGTTCCACCCCCGCTGCCATGGGCAGGGACACCTTCCACTAGACCAGGTTGCTCAAAGTTCTGTCCAGCCTGACCTTGAACACTTCCAGGGATGGGGCATCCACAACTTCTCTGAGCAACCTGTTCCAATGTCTCACCACCCTTATCATAAAAATTTCTTCCTTATGTCCAATCTAAATTTGCCCTCTTTCAGTTTAAAAACATTGCCCCTTGTCTTGTCACTGCAGGCCCTGGTAAAAGGTCTTTCTTTGTCTTTCCTATAACCTCCCTTTATGTATTGAAAGGCTGCAATCAGGTATCCCCAGAGCCTTCTCTTCTCTAGATTGAACAACCCCAACTTTCTCAGCCTTTCTTCATAGGAAAGGTGTTCTAGTCCTCTGATCATTTTTGTGGCCTTCATATTTAGCTGTATCAGTTCTATATATTTTTTCATGTATCTAAACTAAACGTGCAATTTTACTAGATCAGGACAACCTTTAATTATAAGATTCTTATTGGTCTTGTAGTGCCATTAAGGACAAATTATTTTCCACATACCTAAATAGTAACTTTGAGACGACTCAGCACATTTTCTAGCTTTTTCAGCTCACTCTATTGTTATCCATGCAGGTTCAGTATCAATTTTAAAATGTTTCTTGCCACACCAGATCTTGTTTGCCCTTGAATTCTCTTTGCTTAACAAGCTGTTCTTTCTTCGTATTCTGGTCGAGTTCTAAGTGCTCAAGATGCCAGTCTGCTGATTGTGCCAAAATTGAAGCTGAATCAGCCAGTGAAATTGCTTTGACATCTTCAGTGCTGGAAACATTACACTTCTCAAAGCCAAACTGAAGACTTTTCAAGATTATTTTTAGTTCCATGAATTCAAATTATTACATTAATTACATGCACATAATGTTTCATTTGGGAATGTTACTTGGAGAACTCTCTCCAGTTTTGGGCTCCCCACCCAAAGAAAGACATAGATGTACTGGAATGAGCCCAGTGGAGGGCCACCAAGCTGGTCAGGGAGCTGAAGCACATGGTGCACAAGGCAAGGCTAAGAGAGAGAGGTGCCTGTTCAGCCAGGAGAAGAGATAGCTTTGGGGAGACCTTATTACTAACAGCAACTACTTCAGCAGTGGGCACAGACAGGTCAGAGCAGACTGTTCTTAAAGTGCAAAGTGGTAGGACAAAAGGCAATGTGCAAAACCAGAAACATGGGAAATTCTAATTATATATTAGGAATTATTTATTTGTTTGGTTTTTTTACCTTGAGGGCGATTAAATATTGGAGCAGGGGCCTAGTCCAGGCCCGTCTCCAAACTTGAGGGTGTTTAGGACTTAGCTGGACACAAGTCCGAGCAACCTGGTTTGATTAGACTTGCTTTATAATCAGATGATCAGAGAAGATGACTTCTAGAGGTATCCTCTGACCTGAATTGTTCTATGATTCTACTATACACATTTTTCATTCTCAGATACCTAACATTTGTAATAATTGTAATAATTTGTGGTATGTTTCATGCTGTGCTGGTGATTGTTATCTGTCTGTGCTCCCTGTTTGAACCAACTAGCTGCACACAACAGTATGAGATCGGAAGATTTTTTTTCATTTAGTTTTGTGCATGTAACATCCAGGGGAGTAAGTGGAGGACAACAACAAAAATGACTTGAATTAGTGGCACAGAAAGAAAAAAAAAAAGAAATCTACAGCATAGTGAGAGTAACTTTGTGTCACTTCCTCGGTAGCAAAGGTTGTGAAAAATGAGGAAGGAATGATATCGCCAAGCTGTGCTTTTGTAAGACTATTGGGATCAAAAGCAGTGACGTGAGCAACCCAAATCCTCAGTTATGAGCTGAAGTCAGCTAGCAAGAGCTGCTGAAACTGATATTGCTGAGGTCACTTAGGTTCCAGCTGTATGCCCAAGCCAGGCTCCTTCTCAAGGTTTCAGGAGAACAGAAGGGAGGTGTCATTAATTTCCTACCTACTTGTAAAACTCTCTTCTTTTAAGGTGCTGTGGCTTTGGCAGAGGGAAGGCTTTAGCATGCAGTTCATACAGATTGGGAGGGTCGGTCATAGTGAGTTTATAGAGAATTAGAATCTGTCTATTTGGTTGTGGTTCATCTTTATATTTTATCTTGTGATATTTGTGTTGCACTATGGCAAATTATTGAGAAGGGAACATAAAACACTAACTTACTGTTTCAGTAGCATTTTACATTTTCTTGATACTCACTTTGTACTGATAACTTTATTAGACAAAGTGAAGGACACTGCAGGATAAGGATTTTGTTTGGGTTTTTTTAGTAGGTACTATTAATAGTGTCAACATTTGCTAACATATGCCAGGCAATTACCATAGTTATGGCAATTGATTCCTAGCTTGAATAAATGGAATAAAATTTACTAGCTGACACTACTCACTTTTTCTAGTGACCATGTAATAGGCATGAAAAGTACCAGTTATGTAGCCCTGCAGCAGACCGTCTTCATTTCCTTCAATAAAATGCAGATACTGTTTCTATTATCTGCTTGTTATATTTGCTGTTTACAATACATCTTGCTCAGAGATACAGCAAGATTATGACAGCAGCTACATGTGACATGCTGGTTTTATACTTAGGAATGCCATAAAAAGAAATGTACCATCTTCCTGTTTTCATTTTTACTTTTAATTCCAATGTTTGGAGAATTATGTTCTTAATCAGCTTTGCTCATAAGTGTTTTCCAGGGATTTTATCCAGAGATATTTAACAGCATGACAAAATGTAGCTCTAAGAAACATTTGTTGTCAAAAAATTAAATTCTGAAATATAATTATAGTTTACCTATTATCTTTCAATGCACAGTGTGTCACTGTGCTATGCATGAAAAAATACAAAAGATAAGAGAGTATAAAGAAGGAACGTTTCCTGTAATGGGATTACAAAATCGAAACAGACAGTTATGTAAATTTAGTAATTGTTACAAGGCTCTGCTAAAGTGGGATGTTGAAGAAAATCAATAATTACATTTTATAAGTTATATTATTAAATAGGGGGTGAATGTGAATTTTTTTAAACCTGTGTAAAGTCAAGGCAGACTAAGCTAAACTAAATTTTTTGAAATCAAAATAACATCTCAGTTTTGTTAGTGGCACTGATCTTCAAGTCTGCTATTATACTATGAACCTGTATCCACAAATGTCCCCTTTCCCTATGCTGATACAGGTGTCCATGCATCAGAGGACTGCGTTTCACAAGTGCAAAGGTGCCAGTCAAAATGGTATACTTTAGGCATGTATGCACAGAGCATTAGCTCTGTAAGGGAGAGGGGGCTGCAACATTGCTTCCCATAACAGGCTAAATCTGCATTAGAGAGTCTGTTCCTTCCTACTCCAATCTAATAATTCTGCCCAGACACCAACATCTTGAATGTCTTCTACATGACTGCTGATGTTTCACTACAAAAAAAAGGTATCATTTAAATGCTCATTGTTCAAAAGCATGTAAAAATTTGAAAACAAATTTCTGACTCCAAGTGATATTTAATGCCCATGGCACTCATAAGTGATGAAGCCATCTCCACTCATGAAATGTGGAGCTAGTCGGTATAAAGCCATTACTTTTTTATATATTTAATTACAATAAGAGTGTTACTTGTGTGTTACCAACCATACATCCATGGTTTTCAACACCTGAGATATGTATCAAAAGACAACCAGCATTCCTTTCTTATGAGAAATAAGAAAGAATGGATTTTATACAAATGATTTTCTATTCAAACAATGTTAAAGCACCATCGAGGAGGAATATTAAACTTGTTCTTTGAGGGGCAAAACCACAACCTGCAATACCACATTTTAAAACTGAATAAATTTTTAGAGTTACTCACAGAACAGGAAAACAGTTATGTTGTATGTATGGAATTTCTTTAGAGTGCTTCAGGGCTTCAGTTGTTTGCATTTAAGAGGATATTCAAGAGTTTCTTTCCCCCAAAACTATACCTTCTTTCTACTTCTTGTTTTCATTTATCCCAAAATGTGGTAGCTTCTTGATAGCTGAAGTGGAACATTAGGGATCCAAGTTACATTACATTAAAAATCTTTGGGGCCTTCATTTCTGCATTTTCCTTACCCAGCCAGAACTAAAATTGGTTTGGGATCAGTAGGAATTTTTCCTGGATGGAATAAATAAGTACCGTTGGAAGCGTTCTCCTCCACCTGTATTATAGATCACTTCCTAAAAGAATTGAAATGGTTTTAAGTAATAGCACCAAACAAATGGAAAAAGGGGCTCTAATGTATTCCTGATATATTTTTGCTCTTTCTATAGCATGATACATGTTTTTGTGGGTTCTGTCTCCCATGTGAAGGTTTTTGAGTGTTCAGCAAGGTGTGAAAATGATGTGTGGCTTGTGATGTGAGAGGAACTCTACTGTTTCTTATACATCAATGTAAATTAATGACTGCTATAGAGCTGTTTAGTACTATGTTTGGCCATGGACACCCTGTCACTTCTGGTCATATGTTTCATGACAAAATATATTGACAGTTGACCAAAATAAGCTAAAATGTGTCTATTGTTTTATGAAAGAAAGTATAGGAAGAATTTGAATAGCATAGCAAATTTGTCAGTGTACACAGTTGCTCTTGGAAAGTCCTCTTTCCTACCCCTTCAATTTGTTTGTATTTTTGATTATTATTTTGTGTTACTGTGTGGGTCCATGATAGAAAATAATAATTCAAAGTAAAATAATTTAAAATAATTTAAATTCAAATTCAATAATTCTAATTTAAAAATGTTTTGGTGATTTCAACATTGTTCAAAATATTTTTATTATAGTCCAATTTGCATTAATGGCAGTAGTTTATTTACAATAAACCTTGAAATTGAATTGTTGAAACTAAAAATAAAATTGTCAAATAAATATTATTTTTAAAAATATATAGTCTTATTAAAACAAACTTCATGTGGAAAATACGGGTTTGGCAACTTAAATAATTTCAGTAGAAAAATAATAAATCTGAAAATTTTTAACCAGTTCCATTATTATTATTCCCAGTCATTTGGATTTGTGAAAAAAAGCTCCACAAAACATTAAACGTATTCTTGGCAATACATTAGAACAGTTTAAGGAATTTTTAAGTTGGAGTCTACTGTCTCCTCCATTTTAAACTTTCATGCTGAACCCTGTAACGGGTAGTATATATGTTTCTACTTTATTGAAATATAAAAAAAATGTTTTTACATTTTACTAGAACAAATAGGCATCAAAATTCTTAAATAGTATTCAACTGTACTAGCAATTTTAACATAAAAAATATATTTGAAAACACTGTCCAGAAGGCCTTATTCATTAATAAACAGCAATGTTTTAAATTACCCGATCTTAGCTAAACAGAAGTAACCTCCATCTGGAAGGTAATATTGTCTTGAGCCATCATTTGTGGTAACAAGATTATATTGTTAGTCCCCACATGTTACTGTTGATGTTGCAATGATGTCTCCATGATCTTTTACCTTCTCTTGCATGATCCAGGGATTTTATGCATATCTATTTTGAGAATTATTTAGTTATATCAGGGAAATTGTTCTTACCTCATGACATTGAGTATATGCAGACAAGCCTTCTGTTAACACATAAAATCGTAATGTTGGATATTTTACACATATTGAAAGTGGAATGATCTAATTTCTCAGACTTCATATAAGTTTTCACCCCATTATCCATTCGAAACAGAGCAGAAACATGGTTAACATGATTCTGGGTCAGAGTGGAAGTGATTTTCATACTGGAAGAATGCGTACTGGAAAATACAGTTTAACTCAAGGTAGAAAGGGCAATTATTTGAGTCAATTTTAAAAATGAAATTATATACTGGGGAGGGAATATTGATAAACATTTTCCTTATAAAAATCTATACATAATGTTACTCCAATTAGTTGCACTATACGTTATAAATATTTATCCATTTTGGGTTTATGAAAGGAAGCTGGAAAAAAATACTCTCACTGTAACTAAACACACCAGTTTTTTTCTGGTTCTGGATGATAATTCACTTGCTTGCATATGATGCTGTCATGTGCTTTGTTCCTGTTTGTTAATATAAAAATTCTTAGTACCTCTTTCTGTAATTCTGTAAAGGCATTTTAACATAGAAAAGAATAAATAAACATTTGTGCTAACAGAGCCAGGAGTTTTAATTCTGTGAAAAAACTTAAAGCATTTTAGGGCACTGAGAGGGAATGATGCATTTGAAAATACAAAAGACAAGCTTCCTGTTCCTCATCTATTGCAGTATATTGGCTTGCTCAAATCCTAACAGTGCATTAGATGGAAATATGCCAGCCTCTGCATAGTAACTACGTTTTATTATTAACTTTTAGTCTATTTTTAAAAAAAAGTTATTAATACCAATGTAATTGTTTTGGAAAGAAAGTGGCAAATTACTGTGAAATTCTGGATATAAACTTAACATTTTTCCATAATGTTCACATGTTTCAGACAGTACTCAAGCTCATTAACTTTTTTTTTTTTTTTTTTCAAACTTGGAATCAAATGGGTTGTGCAGATAGGGTCACTTTGATGATATAATTTAGATATGTAAAATCTGATAATTTTCTTCCTCACTAGTTCATTTCCACTTAGGGCTCAGTAAAAGTAGAACTGCCTATCAAATATTCATTGTACAATGAACAATTCTATTTTTTGCTGATGCTTAAGCAAAATTGATTGAGCAAGGCAGAGAAATATTCCTTTCTCAATGCAACTGGCTTTCTTCATCCTCTCCAAGAGTATATAAGGGCTTCCAGATTGAGGACCCCCAACTCATAATAAGAAACAGATTTACAGTTTCATAATATAGGTAGCATAGGACTTCAGTATTTATTTTTTTATATATATTTTAAATTAGTGGTAGTTAATGAGAAGTCACTGAAGACTTTACTTCTAACTTAAATATGCTAGTAGTCAATAATAGCCATTGGGATAGTGTAACAGTTTTTTCTGAGACTGTTTTCTGCCACAAACCTGATTGCAGTTTTGCCTATGGAAAAAAATAGCAGTAAAGCCACATAAGCTGTCTTTTGTATGATGAACAGTCAAACACATTAAAGAATATGATTTTCCCCCCTATAGATAAGAACTACAAATTACTCATAATCTCATTCAAATTTTTTGTTCTTAAATATGGAAAATGCTTTCTGTCTGCTTGTCATCTGATTTGGCATCCAGATATTGTCAGAATCATTAACGTAATCAGTGTTGTGGGTTGTAAGCCTGGCGTTCTACCAGGGCTGCCCCACCTTGAGTATCCCTCTTCTTTACTCAGCGTGTTTATGCCTTTAGTAGCGCCGTTTGTTCCCTTGGTCTCTTTGTTGTCTCCTTCTTGCTTTCTGTCTAGTAAAAGTCTGCTTTAGCTACCGGAACAAATGTGAACTCATGATGGATTGTACCAGTGCAAGAGAAGGTTTGAATCAATGATTTCTGTAACATGATTTGTTAACTATGTGCATACATTCAGTCCCTGTAAGTTTTGGTTTGGAGGAGACAATGGCTGAGATTTGCAATTCCTGAAAGAGAAATACATTTGTTTTGTCTTCTACTTGTCTACTGCTCTGCTATGACAGGGCAAAAAGAACATCTTAGATGGTTGGTAACTGAAGGTTATCAGGTCGATATCACTATATTCAAGTACATTTAGGTAATTTCATATAAGTAATATTAATTTATTAGATAATAGGGACATTTGATGTAATCAGAATAATGGAAAACCAGGCATGGGTCAGGTATTAGTGAGTAAAAATAGAATAAGATTAACTTTTGATTATGAATAGGCAATATTTAGTGGACTCATTTTATGTATTTCAGAGTGGCGCTGGTAAGGAACGACAGTTGCATTCAGAAATGATCAGGTCAAAAACTTTTAACTGTTGTATTTAATTTGCAATCTTAAATACAATTTGAAGCATAACATTTCTGAATATTTCATCCAATAAGTATAATACTACTCAAGTTAAGACTGTAATATTAGAATTCTTTAATACATTTCAGACACATTGCTAGCACTTTGAATAGACACAAATGGATGTGTTTTGCTGCATTCAATAATCCCCATGTGGATGCTTACATGAAATAATGAATAAAAATGCCTATGATGTTAATATTTTCATCATGACATTTAAGAATGTATAAACATAGGAAGGTTTTCAGAAAATTAATTAGCAAGAAGAACAATTATAATTTAAAAATGTCATGAACTAGACAAATGCTGATTTCCTTAGTGAGATTTGAAATATACTCCATACATCATGAAAGGGAAGACAGAAAATTCAGTTAGTTTAAATTACTTTGGTTTTAACATGGAAAATTATTCATATTTACCATACTCTTGGGAAGTCTGAATCTCTTTGTAAAAGGAGAATGGTATGTAAAAGAAATTGAAAAATCGAATTAATAGAGAAGGTTCAGATTCAGTGACACAGTGTTTAAGGAAAGGGAACTTTCATTTAGAACGTACCTTGGAAAACAGATAGAATTATGGTGCAGGGCTATACCCTTAAATAACACACTAGCTTTTTTTACAAAATAGATACAAGAAATGTAGGAATGAGATGATGTTTCAGAGTTAATGTCAATAAAAGTTTTCTTAGTAGTAAAAAATATTGGAGAAGTGCCTGATATGAAACTATTGAGAAAACAAGAGCATAGGATGGGAGGGGACCTTTTGATTTGTCAGTTCCATTTCTTCTTTAGATGAAGTATCATTTCATATATGTTTTTTTTCTTTTTATAAGCTTTTGTAGATTAATCTTTAAATATTACAGTTCTGACAACTTTCTGTCTTGGATAATCAGTGCTATACACAACAGTCCAGATGAAGTCTCCTATAGCACTTCATATAATGGCACCATGAAAATTGATTCAGCAACCTACAAACATATTTGACTATCCTGGCATGCATCACATTAATGTTTTATAGATGCATTATACTCAGGTAGCAAGGATATGCCTTTTTCTTCTCTGGTCCTTTCCAGATGACTAGTTCCTAGTTTATAGCTAAAATTGGTGTTATTCTCTAGGATTGTTTTGTACTGTTGAAATTAATTTTGATTCTATTGCATTTCAAGATTTTCTCTTACATTCCTTTTCCCTGGTGATATCCCAGGCTTCTTCTGTATTGGAAAAAACTCTCTTGTGGTTTCCTGATCAAATTTTACCTACTCATTCTACTTATTTTTATCATAGTCATAAATAAAATATATTAAGCAAAAAAGATTGTTAAGGATTTTACAGTAACCTGTAATTTTCCTTCTTAATGTTACCTCTTGACCTCATGAATTTTTTGAATTCTTGAGACCTGTTACACGTTTTGTGCCAATATGGCAGAGTCTTGAAGTCTAGGTAAATGAGTACGGTTGGGAGTTCTTAGCTTAAAATTTAATTGTCTTATCAAAGAAAACTTGTTAGATTAACCTAACAATATCTCTATTTGATAAAACCATACTGCATTTTATTCTACTTTCTATTTACATCTGTGCCTTTAATTGCTCTATTATTCAAAATTCTTTCTAAAGCTTTACATATGATTAATGTTAAACTAATGTGCCTTTGGTTTCATGGATTACTTTCCTCATTTTATAAATTTAGGACAATGCCCCCTCCCCACCCTCAGCCTCAATTGGACAGATCGATGTGGAAAACTTACAACAAGTTTTATATTTTTTATGTGTTTCTTTCTCAATTCTGAAAATAAATTATTATTTGTTTCTGGTTCTGTGAATTATATCCAGATTATCTCTAATCTAAGTATTTTTAGTCCTTTATTTGACTTCATTTTAATTGTGGTCCTATTTGTTTTTTCCTCATTTATTACATTTATGTCTCAAACACTTTTTACTTGCTTGTATAGCTTTCCTTCACTTGAGCTTACATTTATCCTTTTCTTGGTGAGGGAGGCTTCTGAAAGCTGCTTCTTTGCTAATCAGTTCTTTTTATGTTGTTTCCACCTTTTAATTTTTTTTTGTAACAATGATTGAATCACTCTTTTTGGTAACAATTATTCATTCAGACCCTCTTCATAGAAAGTTTTTATCTTGCTTTGAGTAGAGATACATAAAAATTTGAGTCATAGCATTTCTGAGTTTCCTCTATAATTGAATCCTTCATGATCTAGTAGTAGTTCACTGAGAAGTTCTTGAGATAGTAAAATTTTTACTTCTCACCTAGTCTTCAAAATGCTCTGCCAACTTCACTGTTATTTCTTTACCACCTGAATAAAACATCCATTCATTACTTTAATTGCCAAATTTCATTTCCTGCACACAGTTTAAGAACCTCTATTTCTTTACCAAGCTGCTGGCATTTAAAGTGCACTTTGGTTGCTTCTTAGAGTTCACACTCAGTTCCTTAGCTAAATTCAGCAAAGTCTTGTTATTGAGTATTATAACTGACTGTTAAGGAGACATTTATTTATTTATTTATTTCTGTTATGCACTTGATTGATCACTTGTCCATACATAGTTTTTGTATAGTTATATAGACATATGATCTCTAGTCTGTGATAACTACTAGTTATTCAGTAGAAAAGATTTATTTATTTATTAAAAGACAGCTAAAACAGAAGTCAGTAGTACATTATTGGAAACCTTGGAGTCGTTTTTCTACATTTTTAACAGTGCTTCAGCTCAGGAACAGGTTTGCTAAAACACTTTCATCACAGAAAGTTGTTCTTGTGTTATGTACTAACAGCAGACATGAAGATTTTAAGAGTTGTTATCAAACTACTTCATTTCTCAGTTTTAATTTTTTAGTTGAAGTGGCCCACTAGTAAAGCAGTACATAAAAAGGAAGTCAGTCTTCAATGTAAGGACAACACAGTATATCCTACATTTAACTGGTAGTTAATTCAAGTGTATTTACAAAGTCCTAGAGAGTGTAGTTTATTTTATTTATTTATTTACACACATAAAAGGATAATGTAAACTTCAAAGTTTAGTATATTTGTAAATAATAACCTTGGTTTCACTTTGGTCAACAACCATTTCTTAGGATGATATCTACCCAAAAAGGAATTCCAAAACTACTCGTTGTATGTCCTTAGCTGGTGATCACAGCCACATCTGTCAATAATGAGTAACACCAGTAAACAGGTTGCAAGACTCTAAATGGTTGACAAAATATTTGTTATGTTGACTCCAAAAATTGCTTGAATCCTTTTGTAGTGGTAGTGATACCTATTTCCACACTCTCATCTTTAATTAAGCATCTTCAATTAGTACATGAGTGCAATCCATAGATTTTTGCCTATTGAGGAAATCTTGTGGTGCCAAAAAATGTCCTTTGTTTTTGAGCTTCTGTTGTCAAAGAGGAACACATGAAGAACAAATTACAAATCAGTATGATGTCTTACGGCATCTGGAATGCATACAAAGCATTCTGATGAACTTAACCAGGCTGGATCAAATATTTCTCTCTGCCAGTCTTTGAGGTAATTTGCTATGTAATACAGGCAATGCCTTGGCTACTCTGTATAGAGCTGTAAGTGTTCACCAGTTACTTAGACAGTATATTGCACCTGGTGAAAGAAAAGATGTCTACAGGAAACTCCTGACTGGGTTAATCAATTCTTTTGTTAATATGTGTGATTCGTAGTCTCAATGTTTTTGTTTAGCTATTTTTTTCCTCCTACTTTCACCAAGATGCATAAATTATCATTCACCCTACAGAAGCGTGGGAAAAGAAACCACCAAAAAACCTTGCATTGGTGACAAGACTTTGTAGAAGGTACTAAAATATAAATAGGCATTTAAGTAGTTAGAGCACATTGGTCACTATTGTCATAAACAAAGGTTTGCAATACTTAAAAAATGAGATATCCAACCACAGACTGCTTCGTAATGATACAATAGTACTGGTAATACTCTTTACAGCTCAGATTTCTCCCTTGTATTCAAATTCTGTATTTGATTTTTTTTAAATTTATTTTTGAAATTTGAAGAAATTCTATGCTTTCAAAGACAGAGTTGGCTAAAAATAATTAGTAGAAAATAATTCGAACTAATCCATCTCTCCTAAATGACCTAGGATGCTGAGTTTCAAATTGTGCTCTCATTTCTATTCTATAATAGAAGAGCTAAAGTAAAAACCTGCCACAGATCAGCCCTTGGATGTGGACTTCAGAATTTGAATTTTACATCTTGAATGACTCCTGTGTGGAACAGTATGGACTTATATCTCCTATTTTGTTTCCTGTAATACAGGATAGATTATTTTCTTTTTGCCTTTTAGTAAAGGGAAGGGAATATTATCCTACCTCTAACACATATTACTATCCTCAGTGACTAACATGCTTAATTAGATGAACCATAGCAGTACTCATAAGGGACTCCCGGGAAAAGGAAAAAGAAAGTCAGTTGAAAAAATAATAAAAAAAAAGCAGGATTTTTTAAGTATACGGAATTTTGAACAAAAAAAAAAAAAAGTTATGATTTTATATAGCATAAAGTTTAGAAGTAAAAGATCTCATTTTCTTGATATTTTTGACAGTCCTTTTGCATACATCTTCCACCATTCTAGTCTTTAGACATTTTCCCCTTTCTTCCCTTTCTTTTTGCCTTTCCCATTTCCTTTCCTCCTTCTCACATATTTTTCCCATATGTTGCATAACTCTTCTTCATTCTCTGTTTTCATGCTCTTCCACCTAATTTTCTCCCCTTTCCTTCTCTCTCAAAATCTGTACATTGTTTTAAAAATTTTCCTATGTTGCCTATTTTGTTCTTCTTCAAGTCTATTCTGCTCCTCCTTACACTGTCCCTTCTGCTTCTCCTTTCCTTGAAAAAGAGTACATTGAAACAAATGCTGATCATATTAATATTTGTCTAACTTTTTTTGAACTGTGACCCCCATCTGTTTCCTTTTGTTAAATAAAATCCATGATACCACATTTTGCAAGTCCCATGTATAACCTTGCAGAATATGTGGCTGCATTATTAATAAATTTTAGACCAAAGGAAATATGTGTTCATGCAGATTACTTGCTAATTATGCTTGAAGCTAGAAAATAATTTAAAAATTATCATGCACTAGTTTTAGATTTTTTTTAAAAGGGGAACTCTGAAAGTTCTATTTTCAGAGATTACAATGACACTGAAAGTGGAAAATACCTCTTTTATATTAGCAGAGGAGTCAAGCAGAACAATGAAAGCATTTTTGAAGGCATAAGAGTGAGGAATATTATTCTTAATATATCGATACTTCAAACAAGTTTTAATTTGGAAGCAGAATGAAAAATATTAACTTAAACTTATACAACCAATAGCTGTACAGCAAAAAAAACCAATGACTTTTTCCTTGTGGTACTAAGTTTCCAGTTACATCACCAACAGAACTTTGTTAAGGTGCCCTCCTCCAACAAGTCCCAAGTATTCTTTCTTGCCTCATAAACTATTGTGTCCCCACTTATTGACCTCCAAGCTGTGCAGGAAGCATGGATGAAGCATTGTAAAAAAAAAATAAATAAAAGGGGAGCAGCTTGGATTCCCTACAAGGAGACTTGTGTCAGAAAACCTCAGTTGTAACTTTGAAGAGATGCTAGAATAAAAAAGCCCAGCCCTTCCATATATCTACAGACTCTCAAGTGGAGCTACAGAAAGCCTTGAAGCACAATTCAGTAGTGATCAAATATGACTTATTGTATCATGATATGTCTTTAATTTTGACCTTACTGAGAAAAGCTGCACGAAAGAAAGTAAATTAGGTAATTGTGCTTTTTACAGATTTGCCTTTACTTCTTACTGAGGCACAGAAGACTTCCAACAAGTCATTCATTTGCTATGGGAGTTACTGTTTGTCTAACTCGGTAGCCAAACATGATTTTAGAGGTGTTATGAAAGCTTGTAAAGGAAATCTGCCTAAACCCAGGATTCAGAAAACTTTGAAGGTATTTGCTGAAATAATAATCTATAAATTTTTTCTGGGAAAAAAAAAATTACATCACTAGACACAATAGTATGTGTTTCAATATATTTCAGTGTATTTTGAGGCAAAGCTAGCTATTAATAAATGCCTGTCCTTCCTTCCCTTTTTCTGGTTTACAATTTACACAGTCAGGCTGCAAAATTAGGCATGGATTATGGAATTTTCTTTCTAGAAGTACATAATTCAGTATATTGGTAAGAGAACTTAGGGTTATGAATTTACTTCAGTATTTCTACTATCTACAGTGCAGATAACAGACAAATTTTGGCTGAACAACAGTATTAAAAAAAAAAAATTAAAAACCCCAAACCCTTTCCATACTTTTGATGGGACTTTAAATAGTTTTCAAGTGAACTATTTTTACTTTTACTTCACTCTTGACTTTCATGTAATCATTTCATTCCCTCAACTTGTTCTAAACTTGCCTACTCCTCTGATATCAATAACTACCCTACGTGATCTCCTATGACCATGTACAAACTAAAACCAAATCTAATATGGAAATGCAATGAGACTCATCTAGGAGGTGGGAGATAAAAGCAAATATAATATGGAAATACAGTGAGACTCATCTAGGAGATGGGAGATAAAATTATCAAAAATATGCATTATATATAATGTCTCAGAATTTATGTACTTAATTCTGTAATTAAATAGTTGTTTTCCTGGTTTTAATTGTAAATGAGAGACAATTTACTGCAATGTGTTATTTACACAGACTTCGATGCTTTTGATCTGGTCTGAAAATGCTCAAAACCTAATAGGTTAAATTGTCAGGTGCAGGTTACTGTAGTTCAGCTAGTAAACACAGACAGATTCTCACCCCTCCCATTCCAGGCAGCAGAGATTGAGGTCAAAGACCCCAATTTCTTCATTGAGAATTCTCTGCCACCATTTAAACATCATATTTTAACCTTTGAGTTAAAGCATGGAGGAAAAATTGCAAGCATGACCCTCCCTTAGCTGGGGGAGGGAACAAAACATTTTTGTTGAACTAAGGCTTTATATTTTGTGTAAATATACGAGAGAGAAAGAAGTGTTGCCAAATAGTAATTGAGGTGAAATTTGAAGTCATGTCCTAATTAGACTGCAAACCTTACAAGTTGGCCCAAAAGAGTTGGAAGACAGCTGATTATTTCAGAAAGTCAAAAACTTCTTTTAATACTGGGTTCCTGCATAAGTCCTCCAACTTCCAAATTGACACCCTGTTGAAGGAATCTAAGACTGAAGAAAAAAGAAATTAAATCTTAACACAATTGAGAGGAACGGTTTCATTTAAGGGAAAGGTGGTGGTGATAGAGAGATTTGACAATTTCCCAGGTTAGAGAAAGGTCTTTACTCATATTGTGTAAAACATCTGAAAATTATGCACACAGTAAGCATAAACCCAGCTTCTGCCTAACTAGGATAATATGCATCTATAATACAGTTAATTACTGAGGGGCACAGGGGGGATGTCAACATACTCAGAGACAGGGCTGCTATTCAGAGGGACCTAGGCAGGCTGCAGAGACAATGAGCATAAATTGAGAAAAAGGATGTTTGCGTTGGATATAAGGAAAAGCTTTTTCTCTCGGAGAACAGCCCAGCAGTAGAGCAGTCTGCCCAGAGATGCTGTGCAATCTCCATTCTTGGAGATTTTCAAGACCCAGCTGGGCAAAACACTGAGCAACTGGAGGTCTGACCTCAGAAGTGGCCCTGCTGTGAGCAGAAGGTGGGACTAGAGACCTCCCGAGTTCCCTTCTCACCTGGGCTATCCTTCTAATACAATTGAAAGATACAAAAATTGTAAGAGATGTCACATTGTCCAGGGCAGAAGTGTAAGAATTAGCAGATTTATACTCATCCCTTTCTCTCTAAGAAATTTCTAACACGAACTTTTTCAACTCGCTTCTTTTCTCATTTTCTATTCCCTATCACTTAAATGGTATTGATTCAGTATTTCCTTGCCTGTCAGGTGTTATCTAGGCAAATGTTCACTTACAAGCTTCTAAATATAGTGACAAAGCTCCTAAACTGACAACAATCATCAATTTTAAAAATATTTGTGAGGCTAGGCCCCTGTACCTTGAGTTCCACTTCATGTGCTTTGAGCCTTGCTAGCTATTAGTTTTAGGTACTAGAAGCTATCTTGACACTAGGTTTTAATTGGCCACAATGTAAGTGAAGGGTATTGACTCATCAAATATTTATGTTGCAGAGTATCTCCATTTTCTTATTAAAAAAAAATAAATATTACCTTGTGTACATAAAATTAAAAGTTGTGATAAAGACTACTCTAAGATTGAATCAAGTACTCTGTCTAATAGATCTTTGCTAGCTATAATGTCCCTGTGTTACATAACCTAGCAAGAGACATAACTGGAGTGAACTAGGAACTTTAGATGGCTTAACAAAAGGATATGACTTCCTCAGATTAGTCTAGTTTTGGGTGACATCAATTCCAAAACCAGTTAAATACAGAAAAATAATAAGACTTTATGAATGGTCATTTAGTTGCTGGAAAACTGGCAGATAACACTGCTATGCAAATAGAGACCTAGTGTATTTGAGAATGGGAGGATTTGAAGAGAAAGACATTAAGGTTTCACAAGCACCATAACTGTTTCTTTAGATGAAGAAGAGTTGCTCCTGTTAGAACACATATACATAGACTTTAAGGAGCTAAAGATAAATGAAGTATTTCACTACTGGTGAGAAAAAAACCCATAAACGTAAGTGAATTGTACAGAAAAACCTAACCTGTTAGTTGTTGTTGTGTTTGACAGGACTTGGGGTAGTGCTGGAATAACTGAACCAAGATTCCAGGCTAGTGAAGTCTTGACTTTTCTCTATGAGATGAGGTTATTATATTTAAAAAGTCTTCTTTCCACTGGATTATACAACATCTTTTTGTTGTGCCAGCACACCAGATTTAGTTGAAGAGTCACCCAAAGCCAGAAATCAAGGGATGTTTTTCAGCAGTATGAATTTTCTGATCCTATTTACAGAACAGTTTCTTGAATAGCTATGATGATGCAGGTGTAAAGGTTATATAGGGATGAGACTGAAAGTCTGGTGCAAAGGACACTTAGGCTAGCGCTACCTTCAAGGAAAGCCTGTAGAATGGCTGCTTGGCAAGTCTCACTCATCTGAGCGTATTTCAAACATCCGAAGTGTCCTGTTCATTCAGATTTTGTGCAAAGAGGCATATTCATTCCAAACTTGCATTGATTGCCTGATTCACCTTGTATTCAAAGACTGAGCAATTGAAGAATATTGTCTAAATTGCCTTAACATTCTCCCACTGCAATTCTGGGGAGGGACTTGTCTCCCTCTTTACAATTTCACAATGTAGAGACAATCAAAACCTTAGACTTGACCTGCATAAAATTCGCCTTCTATCTTCTCTTTCTATAGGCCTATTACACTTATATCTGCCAATATACTTTTAGTACGTTCTTCTTATATGGTCCTCTTTAATGATTATAGACATAAGAATTATTTAAGCGCTCTAACTGGCATGATTATTCAAGAACTAACTAGCATGAATATTCAATATCAATATTCAAGAAGCAGGTACAACCCCCCTGCTAGCCTTCACCCAGAGAGGAACCGGCGGAGGTGACAGCAGTGTAAAAGGCAGTGTCACACTATGTTTGACATGGCTACATGAGAACTGGGGAGATTCTATGATTCTATTGCAGATTGAAAAACGTTGCTCCTCGTAACTCAGCGGTTGACACACATATGCAATAAGCTTTTGCATCATTGCTTGATTTAAAGCTGTTGTTACTTCCATGGAACAAGGAAACAGTGGAAATACGAGCACCTCTGAGATGGTTAAGCTGATATAATGGCTCAAAACCACCCTTCCCTCTCTTGTGCTGTTGGCTTTCCCAATCAGATGGTCGTGCTTATCTAACCCTGCAGTAAAAAATGACCCAGCTAAACAATTCCAAAATAAAACAATCACTATTAAACTATCTATCTTTCTGGTAGCTTATGGCACTGAAGTAACTGAAAAAGGGATTAACTGAGCACTAGAGCTGGTACATTCTATGGAAATGGAGGATGCAGAGCTGTTCCTTCCAGTGACAGCAAGAAGTGATTCCTGTTTAGAGATTTTGTGAAAAGTCAACCTAGATGTTTCGCTCAGTTTGGGTGTGGGGGCTTGTTAGGCTATTGCAACCATATTTTTGTTACAGCACTGAAATATGAAGGCAGAAGAAGAAGGATGCAAACATTGGAAGGACCACCCTGTTTGTAGAGGTCTTCTGACAGCAGTCCTGTTTTTCTCTTTTTTCCCCCTCTATAATTATAGGTGGGTTTTTAATGCTTGTGGTTTTGCGGACTATGAAACCACTATTATGTCTCTTTTTTCCCTATGTTGTATTCACAGTTTCATAACTTATTTTTCTTGCTGCCTTCAAATTTTCAGCCACTGTCTACCTGATCTCCCTCCACAGACATATCCATCATTAGCCCAGAATGTATAACAGATTAAGACAAGTAAGTGTACTTTTTGTTCACTGTAAAAGGTAAACACATGGAAAAGTAACGTATATGAGATGTTATAACCCCAAGCAGCTCATGGGATTTCAAGCACTGGGTCATCTGTTTCAGAGCAGGTATAAGCAGTAATATTTTAAAACTACAGCCAGTTTTTGTTGTTACTATTATTGGTGGTGTTGGTTGGTTTGGTTTGGTTTGGTTTCCATGACAATAGAGTAGCTTTGGACTTAACAATGGTTGAAGATTGCAGCCCAGTTCCTAAAATATAAGGGCTAAACACTGATGCAAATTCAGAGCTAAAATCTTGCAAAAAAATCAGGAAAATTTCTTTGATAACAATGACTTTAATTTGATTTTCATAGGGAGTCAGATGCTGGTATAAAACATTAATTCAAATTTTAAATTATCTTTCTTAGGAAAACACTGCAGTCCATTTCACTGTAGCATCAATTTCAACATTCTCTGCATTGATATGCTGTGAATTTAAGAGAAAGTGAGTTAGAAACCAGAACTATGGAATTGACATGAAATCTATATGAAAAACCCTCTGTATGATATTTAAAAGCTATTATATAGAAATTATCACATGTAGAGTGAGCTGAATATTCTCAAAAAATAAAATTATTATTGAGATTTGGGAGAAACAAAATTCTTATACCCTTTTCTATGTTTTAACTAAGTTCTAAGGCTAATTTTAAAAATACCTGTATTTCAAATGTTCTCTAAATTTGGGATGAAATAGTTTAAAACTCTTGCAAAAGGAAGGGAATAAAAAGCATGCCAATATCTAGGAGAGAGGCACCAGTAAGAAGACTAAAAAAAATAAGCTCTGAAGGCAGCTATCAAAAATACCAATGGCATATGAAATATGGAAACAGCTGGAAATTAATCAGTGCAAATAAATCAAACAAAACTAGAAAATCCAGGAGACCATACCTATGAAAATCAGTGCTGCAGGCAAAAAGGGAAACTAAAGAAGGAAGAAATGCTGGCATGACATAACAACTAATAAGAGCTAGCATATAGCTAGTAAAGGGAGGTATGCTTTTACTGACGGAGGAGAACTATTGTGTAGTGAAAATTCAATTAATCCTGGAAACCGAAACACTAATAGCAATGCATTTTAAAAGGTATCAAATAATGGATGTACTTTAATATCAGTGTTCCTTTAAAGTTTATTTAAAATATATATTACCACACAAAGGACATGAATATACAGTTACAAGAACATGTCCTAGTACACCTTGTGAATGATATATAATGTATAATCCTTGACAAAAGGAACAGGCCTGAGACTCTGTCATTCCCAGACAGAAAGGCATTCTAACTACCCCCAAGTGAACATCCCAAGCCCAGAAAATTGAGCTCTCAGGTCCAAACCAATTTCTCTATGGTTACTTGTGATGCTAATTATATGATAGTTAAAACATTCCAGTGTTTCTGAAACTGGGCTAGGTAATAAAGGATCACTAAACATGCATTAAATATTCTTCTTTGAGTTAAATCACACAGCATACATCAGAATTTCCTTGCATAACTTTCTATATAAAACATACATTAAAAAAGTATACGTACTTGAAACTGGAAAGCATATCTTAGTCTAAACTACCTGAGATGACTGAAGGTTTATAACGTAAAATATAGCATGTTTAAGTCTCTATGATCCTGAATTTGCAAAGTGCCAGATTCTCCTGAATAGCATCCAAATGCATCTTGACATCAAAGAACAAGTCAGAGGAAATTTATACAGATTTATCTCTCTTTTTAGAGAATCTTGTGTGGAAGTTCGATGTCAGGTGAAAGGTTTAAGCACAATTTAGGATACACTTAATCAATTATGTGAAATACAATTATTCATATTGGCCTTCAATGAAGTAATTGTCCATTCTGAAGTATATCAGAAGCTTGAATTGCCATGCAATTAAAAGGGAACATAGAGATATTGTTTGATGTAATTTTGTCCAAATACTTTTCAGATATTTTTCTTTATATTTTCCTTATTTTTTCCCTTTAGGCATTTTAAATTGAGTATTGTCAAGAGAAATGAAATGAATCTTGTCTAAAGTCAGGCATACTGTATCATCCTACAAGTGAACTGAGTATAACTCTGCCTCTGTATTTAGCTCTTATTTTGCAAGAGTGAAAGCCCCAAGAAAAAGCTTCTAACATTAAAATTTAAGGAAGATAATGAAGGAAATCTCCACTGGCTTCCCCTAAGAAAGATCTCATTTTTGCTGTTCTGCTGTGGAATATGGGTTGTTTTCACTTTTTAAAGAAACATTAGGTCAGGCCCAAACCTCACAGTTTTCCTGTTTGCTTATTTCATATATTCCAGGTCAGCTAAATGCCAGAGCTGCTTACAGAGACTCATTGCTTTTAGATTGTTTTACCTAACTGGCATAAAATGTCACAGCTCCAGGGACCGAGCCACATCATTTGCCAGCTGATTTAAACGAACTGAATATCTATACTATGCTGACTTATGTCTGACAAATGGTAAAATTTGTTATACTTTGTTGAAGTATATCTAGAATTAAGCCCACTTACACATCCAATTTCAGTATCTTAAGAATTTATAGATTTTAATGTATCCCTCTGCCTGGAGAACATGAGAGGCATGTTCCATTAAAAATGTTTTAAAACCCATCTACTTGTCAGCTGCATTGAGTTTTAGATTGGTAAAAAGGAAACTTCAAGCTTGGTATGAAATTAATGAATAATAAAATGTAAGCTAAAAATAAGGTAGAGAATATGGTATGAATAAATTGAAAATATTAATGAGCCAACGTAATGAGTATGCATTCATTTTTAATGTTATTTTAAGTAAAAATATGAATACTTCATGTGTTCTTTTTAAGGTTTTCTTGAGGCAGTGGCTACATACTTATGTAAATTACAATGGAAACAAATTTTTCCTGGTCCTGTAGCAATGTATATGAATACAAATCTCTTTACTTGATGTTCTAAATAATACTTAAATTAAGTATTTATCTTCATAATTTTTCTTTAAAATAGAACCTGCCAAAAGTATGTAAAATATTTTATTGCTCACTAATACATAATAAAATGCTTATGCAATTAGTAATGCAGCAGAATCTTTCTGAGACTGCAGAAATGTTAGTTGTGACCATATACATGTTTTCAAGCTGTGCATTGACTTACAGTTCTTCTGGAAGCTCTGGTGGAAGAGGCAGGGCATTGTCTCACTGGAGGAGATACATGTCGAGTATAACCTCAAGAATGACATTGTGCTTTTTGGGTTCCCTTTTTTTTCTGAGGTGAAATACATTATACCTTGAATGTAATGAGCATCACATGCTCCCAGCACACACTTTTCTCTCTCATTCTTACATGGAAAAAAACCACGGAGAATGGAAATCCAGGCAGAAAGCATTTCTTACGTTGATCTTTCTGGTGAAATGGAAATCCTGGACTTTAAATGCAATGAGCGACACGTAGGAAGGGATTTGGGTGCCAAACCCAAGTGTCTCAGGACATTTTAGAAGCATTTTAAAATGTTGTGGTTTATACCTGACACTCCAATGTAATGTTTCCTGTAGGTCCTGTGTCATTAATACCAGCCCCTGTGAGTATCTCTGAAAGGGTGCTAAACCTATATAGCTTAGGCACCTAACTTCCTCTTTAAGATACCATTTACCTTGAGCTCCCACCTAATATATATTATATCACAACTTTCTTTTCTTGGGGTAAGAATGTCTCTGCTCATAGTAGCTTTGAGGCTGTATTTCACATGTGGCTGATAACACAATCTGATGGACTTTCCCAGAGCTTTGTCATTACACCTCATTTGTGAGTCTGTCTTTTCCACAGGCAGCTGTGAGTAAAATGATGGTTTGGGTGACCATCTGAAAGACCATCAGTCTTTTGGACTGAAAATAAATGTTATTTTGACATCTGATCAAAAAGAAAAAGTCTTAACATTGCCTTGTCTATAAAAGTCTAAAGACATCTAAATGATGAAGACTATGCTGATGATACTGCATAGACTTTAGCTTTAAGACCTTCCCAGAGGAGGATTAATTGTTTTTCATAAAGTGGTGAGTTGACCCCAGGCAGTGGGAAAGCCCCCCCCTCCCCAAGCCACGCATGTACTCCCACCCAGCAGGATGGGGAGAGAGCTGGAAGGGCAAAAGCGAGAAAAACTCATGGGCCAAGACAAAGGCAATTTAATGACTAAAAAACCAAAACAAAACAAAATAAAAAAAGACCCCAAAGCAATCACTCGCCACCTCCCACTAACAGATCAATGTCCAGGCAACCTGTGAGCAATGGTTTCTTTAGAAAAACTCTCCCTCAGTTTTATTGCTCAGCCTGACATCATAGGGCATGGAATGTCCCTTTGGTCAGTCTGAGTCAGGTGTCCTGCCTGTGTCTCCTCCCAACTTCTTGCACACTCCCAGGGGGAGCAGAGTGAGACATTGTGCAAGCACTGCTCAGCAATAGTTAAAACACTGTTTTCATCACAAATACGAAACACAGCACCATATTGCCTGCTACAAAGCAAATTAACTCCCACCCAGCCAAGAGCAGTACACATACAGATTCCTAACGAGGGCAAACAGCATAAAGAATGAATGGCAAGTTAGATTCAGATAGTTCTTTTACAATCACTCCTTTCCTTGGCTCCATACTCAGAGTTAAGCTATCAGTTAGAAACTTTTTTGCATCCTCAGTCTCATACTTGTCCACGATGAAACACAAAAGGAGAGATTGTACTCTTCCTCATTCCTTGATGATTCCATACAAATTAGGTAGAAGTAACAATCTTTTTATATTTTAAGTTTATTTCCCCATGCCCAGTTTAAAAAAAAAAAAAAAAAAAAAGGACCCTTATTTTTCCTTTCCTGTGAAAATTTTAAATAAAAATTGAAGTTTGTGTTTTTAATCATTTTTTTCTTTGTTTGTTTCATGTGGCTAGTACCAGTAATACTGGAAAACAAATCCTTTCTGGATTTTAGCTTTTCTAGGTAAGTCTCTGAAAAAATAGAAAAAAAAAGAAGCATCCACAAGAAAAGATACTGTTGACAAACTGAAAAATGAGAGTACAAAAAGCATTTTATCCTTCTAATGCCTAAACCCCATATTTTTTCTCAGTCCTGAATCTCTAAATTGGCAGGTTTAGGATTATTATAATATTAATAGTAAAACCAAATTGATCTGTTTGCTTGTTATGTCTTTATGAATATTTTGATTTCTGTTTAGCATGATGGGTACTATTTAGCATGCTGGGTAACTATTTAGCTGTGATTTTATAAGCCATAAGAATATTCAAGGACCAATATTTTTGTCATGATATTATTTAAAAATTGAATTATGAGTATCTTTTTTCTCCCATTGGTAATCCATTGGAATAAACTTGCCCACTTCCCCAAAATGCACTATGAACTGACATATCATTGACAATTGTTGATAACAAAAGCTCTGAGTGTTGGTGAAAATAAACTAACTGCCAATACATGAAGGTCAAAAGCATTGTCAGCACCACTATAAAAGCATGTCTGTGACCTGATTTATCTTATATTTGCAAATTACTCAGTTCCCTTGTGATAGCTGCTCAAAAGCTCTACTTGAAGAGGTGAGAGTAAAAGGGGATTATATTAATGGGGATCATGTAATATTTGCCCAGCTGGGAATTTCAGAAATCCTTCTGGATCAAAGAAAATATTCTACACAAAGTGGCTTTTTCCCCCCCTACTGCTTTTTCTCTTTAGTCCCACCTAGCCACAGAAATAGATGCAATTGCTATAACAAAAAACTTTTTCACCTGGGATTGTGGTGGCAGGGGCTGAATGCCCATTTGCTGGATTTGAAAAGTGGGCTTGTGCTATATTGCATTGTATTAGAAGTGATTAAAATTACTTTAACTGCACTAACCCTTTGATCCCATAGCTGGTTTTTCCTTTGTTTAAGGTCCTTGCGTTTCTGACTGGAATTTGCTTTTGTCAGCACAGCAGAGTGACATATGGTATTTTTGTTGTTGCTTGAAATAATCTTCTGTAGATCAGCTGGATTTCCCAAAAGAGCTTTGCGTTCAATGTGTGTGAGAGAGAGAGGAGATGAAAGAGAACCCCAAATCACTATACATTCCATGATTAAAAATTTCTGTAAAGTTCCACCATTCAACCCAATATATTTACTTCACATTTTTAGCAAATAAAAAAGGGTAGAATCTGCTCTGTGATGTATCAAAGTCTTGTCAACCCTGATTTAGGAGGTGAAAGAAGAAAAAGGAAGTTCTGTTTGTTGTTTTTTGGTGTTGTTTGGGTTGGTTTTGGGTTTTTTTTTGAATTGTCTGAGGTATTCATAAACTATTAACTTATTAGCTGTTGTCTTTGACTTTCCTTCGGATACACAAATAAAAGACAGTTGTAAATCACTGTGGATTACACCCTTGCTCCTACATTACAGCAGCTAAATGTTGACCTGCTAACATAATGGAATTTATAAATGAAACCATCTTAACATATGTAGTATCTGTGATTAGAAATCCCCAGATACTGCAATATTAAAAAAAAAAAGAAAAAAAGAAAAAAAATAAAAACCCCAAAGTCACACACTGAAAATGCTGAAACTGATATTGTTATGTACTTGGCATTGCAAAATGTTCTCATTTAAGTTAATGGGCAGCATAACATAGAAACTGCTCGATAATTTGAATTCAGAGAGAGCAATCTCTATTGTTTCTGCCCACCAGCACAGTACATCAATTCTTTTCTTCAAGTTATTGCATATTGATGGCATACTTTTCTACTGACAGGCAACAAAAAATTAAGTCTGCACTTATCCAGTCAAAGTGGCTGAGTGAGTGGCAAGGTTAATGCCTCAAACTAGGTTTAAGTTAGTTCACATTTCTCTAATAATTGCATTTCTGCATTAAACTTGTTTTAAACAGGAATATGTTTGAATCACAGTTCCTAAAGGCTAAGTTACGAGTGTATGATGGAAGACTGTTATGCTTCAAAGCCTACGAATTCAGATAAAAATTACCGTAACTTTCATAAGTTTTTCAAAGGTCAGTGAAGGGCTGGAAAGTTGTATGAAAACAAAAAAGAGCTATGGGCAAAATAACTAGAATTGATAATGACCTTTAAGCCAATGAAGAATGAAAATCATAAAACACTTATCCATATGGAAGAGTAAAGATTCTCATAAAAAAGCTTCAACAACAGGACACAAAGTGAAATGGCTCATTATGACTGGAAATGATGGACTCGGGGTGCACTAAGGCAGAATATTTCTCTTACACAGAAAACCTCTAGGGAAATTTCATTTAAAGAAGTAGTATATTTTGTGTGTGTCTGTGTCTGTGTGTGAGTGCATGCACACATCTTTAGGCTGGACTTACTGAAGCCAAGAGCAAACTTCAATGCCCTATTGTTGCATAAACCTGGAGGGCTTTTTATCTTCTGCTTCCTTTTGAAATAAGAATTAAAAATGCATTGAAACAAGTAAAAAGTGTTACCTTATTTTAATTTTATTATAATTTAAATTTAAAAATTAAATTTTAATTTCCTGTTTATTTTTCTATATTTTCATTTCTCTCTCTATTGTGACACCTGGCTGAAATTCCACTTTGAAGCTCCCCTTTTCACATAAAATGAAGCTGGTAATTTATATTTTGGTAGTTTTTGTCCAGAATGTGTTCAAGAGAATATTCAAGAACATTCAATATATAAAGAGAATATTTTTTAATAATTTCTTATAGGAGAGTGGGCATGATATAACTGTGTTTACTTCCCTGTGCACAGACACAGAATCCATTGAAGCCAATGCAGTGATTTCATTAACTTACACACAATTTGCTGGTGCAGACAGGATTTCAGGGTCAAATTGCTGACTTCATTGGAAGCCAAGAAGGCTTATCATCTATGAGATCTTAGTAATTGCAAAGACTCATTCAGTTAGAAAATCAAACAGTTAATTTAAGTAATAATGAATGGGCAGAATTCCTTCATCTCGAACAGCTAAATTGTCTTGTGAAGACACTGTGCTGCCTCACATAATTAAACACAAAGAAAATATTCCTAGATTATGGAATTCTGCAAATAAAAGCTAAAGTCAGTCTGTGCTTGCGAACAATTTTTATACGGAATGTTGTAACTGTTTCTAAGTAGCAAACAAACCCCAAGGTTGAATTGAACAGTGGGAGGACATTTCACAGAACAGAAAAAAGAATTCTCACTGAAGAAATAATACGTGTCCTGAGAATTAAATTGAAATACACTTTTTTAATTTTTCATGCTTTGATGGAAGGGTAACCAGGAAGGGTAACTTGAAAAGGTAGTAACACTTCAGAGTTTAACTAGAAGTTTACTGGATGCAATGCTGAAGAAACAGAAGAAATGAAGTACCAAGTTAACATGTCTCTCATTGATACTAATTATTTTGTTCCCCAGAAGGAAGAACCACTGTAATAAAAACTACTGCTGACTTTTCATGTTCCTCTACTGTATGCCCTGAACAGAGCATGAAGAACTCATAAAGCTTATTGCAATTTCGTTCTGTGATATGCAGCAATTCCTTTGTCAGAATTTCAAAACCAGAAGATTGCTAGTTGAAAAGCAACCATTAAAATAACATTTAGATTTTACAATTCCTTTCTCTTCTCTCACTTAAGAACCACCTCCTGTCCCATATATTTTCCTGGCTTTAAACCAGGCATCACTCAAATTCTGACACTGGAATATTATCAAATCTTTTACTAGCTATTCCAACATGGCCAAAGAGCTAGTCCAACATGGCATGTTTCCTTGATGTACAATTGTGCTTTCTGAGTACAATCAATTTCTCACATTATTGTACTAGAATCTGTATTAGAAAATACAAATCATGCATTTCAAGACAAGTGAACAGATGCTCTGGCACAGATTTTTTGTCCCAAATATAGAAATTCTGCTGTTTAATTAATGGCTGGGAATAGCATCTAATTTAGCTGAAGGCTTGCAAGTAGCAGTGCAGGTGCATATTTATTACATTTTCTTATTTAATGAGGATGGAGCATTTCCAGCTATGTCCAGAGGCAGAATTATTGCAAGAAAGGCATAAGATAGAATGTTCAGTAACTTTCATTCACCAGTTCAGAAGTATTGGAGTGGTATCTGTCTAACCTCTAATCATGCATAGATCTAACAGTGGATATTTACCACTGAGGAATAAATATTTCAACAAATGTGATGATAGCTCAACTAGATACCTATATTATTGTTATGTTATATCAAAGCAGTATACTCTTAAGGCAAAAGGTCTTTTAAGTAAAAGTGTCTGAGACTTTGTATTTACCTTCCCCTCTGAAAATTAAAAGGGGCTGCATAAAAGCAAATAATTTTTATTGGGTACTTGTTAGAAGAATGGAAAGTCTGTTGATAGATGTATGAGTCTCTGGTGTTAAGAGTAGTGACAAAAAAGGTGCAGGGAGGAACTTATGATCATGATAGTTGTCACAGGGAGGGTATAACTGCTATGGATTAAGTATATGGTATAAGCGATCCTCTGAGTTAAATTGCTGGGTTTTTAATACCAGAACTGCATTTTGCAACTTAGCCTGTCTGCATTCAGAATGTAAATCGATGCTTGTGTTGAAACCACTGTGAACTGTTACAATTTCTTGAATTTAATAATTCCCTCCTATTATAATTCTTGCAAGTTTCTGAGCACCAAATAACTACCAGGTCAGCAGAGCACTGGCTGACTTAAAGGCATTAGTGGTCATGCTGCAAGCTCTAGCTGGGAAGAGGAGATAACTAGCAGATTCTTCAAATCAGATTCTTCTAGGTTGAGGATATACATTTTGGCTAGAACCAACGTATTCATCACCATCAAAAACTGGCAGCCCATTTCCTCTATTCTCCACACCTGTTTGAATTCTCTTGTGTCTGCCAGGTTAGTTACAAGTGGCTTTGACATCCTGTACTGAATTGATGTCATAGGCTGACACCTATACGAAAACACTACTCAGATAAGTGAGATTGACTACATCTGCCTATCTCTAACTCATTAGATGGTTCTGGTATAGACTGGGAAAGCAGAAAAAACCACATAAAATCTTTACAGGGAGGCATACCTAGGACATCTGAGTTGTGTCTGGGTATGCACAGGAAAGAAATAGAGAAGGAACTGCTACAGTTTTATGTCTTAGTAACATATTTGGGGGTGGTGGGAGTGGAGAGTAGAGCCAGAAGCGCTAGCAACCAGAAAATAACAGCTATTTGACTTTAGATATGGAGAAAGTCAAAGAGATTGGCCTGGGGTGCTGTGACCAGGAAGGCCATTGACAACTTCTGCCAACCATGACAACCTACGTAAGAAAGCAATAAAGAAGGAAGAGTCCCTCAGTCGCGAAGCAGGTCCACAGAAGTCCAACATCACCAAGCCTGAGGTGGGTTCGTTCTGCGTTGAAACCAGTTTGACAACTGGGACTTAGGCATGCTCTTTGGTTAGAGTGAGCATCCTGTTCCCCTGCATCCCCAGTGCTGGTCACAGCTGGGCTGGGGCAGCAGGGGCCTTCAGTGTGAATGTGTATTCTGTACGCACTGTGGGAGTGGATTTTAAAACACAGTTATTTACCCTGCTATACCTATCCTGCTTAGAAATATGTTATAAAATTTATGTCACTGCAAGGTGTAGTTCTGTCCTTGAGGTTTTATCACTCCTAAATTCCTCCATGATATAATTCACTAATCCAACAGAAAAAAAAAAAACCCGTTCTTTTGACAGTACTGACCTGTTGAGTGATTCCAACTACAAAATTTAACTCATCAGTAAATCATAGAATCATTTAGGTTGGAAAAGATCCTTAAGATCATTGAATCCAACCATAAATGCAACACTGTCAAGACCACCAGAATTATTTCTCATTAGCTTTTACATTTTCATAGGATATCATGCTATTGTTAATTTTCAAATGTTCTGCTAACAAAATTTTTAAAATACTGATACTAAAAAGAAACATTCAAAAAACTTCACCAGATCTCCATCTCTGTTTTGGACATTTTTGATGGGTTTTGTGTTGTAGACCTGAGTTCTGGTGCATCTGGGATCTAAGTGTTATAAGTTTAAAGAGAGATTGATAAGAAACACTTGCTTCTAAGTAGTTATGTACTCATAAGATATTTCATGTAGTCCAGGCCCATTATTTTCCTGAGCTCTTGACCCTGGAATTTTCTTCAAGTACCAATAATAAGTAAAATCGTCTAGTATTAATTATCTGAAACTGAGGACAAGAGAGGAGGCCTGGCTTACCTCTAAACTCTACCCTTCCAAACAAGGTGGTATTGTGTGTACGGGATAAGAGACAATCTGGCCATTTCTTCAGTCAGCTTTACTTGGAGTCAAGTTGCATGCTATGGTCTGAACCAATGCAATGAATGACTCACTGCCAGCATTGGAATGACACAAAGAAACTAGTGGCAAGTCGTATTGCTAAGATAACCAAGCACTATAGTAGTACAGTTGTGTTCATGCCCATTTTATTGGTACATCTTAAAATATAAATATATGTAACTATATATATAGACATAAATATAAATAGAAATACATATATCTGCCATTTAAAATATTTCCATATGCTTGTCATATCAATATTGCCAAAACTTCTGAGAAATATGTACAAAAGGCACTACTTGCAATTTGAGTGCACCATGTGAAGAGGGATAGTTTGAAAAAAGAAGGCATACCTGGGAGTTAGACTGCAAAGACAAGGAGAAAGAAGACCATTCTGGAGTTAAAGTAAGAATAATACAAGTCAAAACACTGAATTCTCTTTTCTTTTCTGGAAATAATCTCAAAGGGTTAAGATGAGGTGTTTTTGTTTCTGGAGAGTAATCTAATGTATTATACTCATCCAATTCTAGAATATGGGTCGTCTGGGGTAGAACAGTGCTAGTTTATATGTTTAGTAGGCACCTATTATATTTTGATCAGTCAAAGGGGTCAATGAACCTGTTGTATCCAGTGTCTCTCACTATAATGACAATATTTCTGTTGATTTTAATGGTTGTATAAAACTCACATATGCTTTTCCTTGTTTCTAGAGGAACCACAATAATATATTTAAACACTACCACTTTAGAAGTAGGATAACATGATTAAAAAGTAGAATAGGAGAGATTACTTTTTATATCAGTATTTACTTATTGCTCATTAAGAGCTTTGAAAAACTCTGAAGAAGAAAAATGTCCAAAATGTTAATTTATTATAATTACAATTAACTGTATAATTGATGATGCTACCTGAATGCCAAATATTTAAGTTCAGATGTACCAATAAAATGGTTATTAACATGTTGATACTATTCTACTGCTAGATCACTTCAGCAGTGCTATTTACTGTGAGTTTAATTGTTTGCAGGAACACACATGCTTGTGTTTTCTGTGACAATCTTTGGTTGGGCAAAACTGCACCTCTTACAGTGTTGTGAATCAAGATAACCTGCTTCACAGAGTGGTGTTCTTATCTGTGTTGAATTAGCTTAAATCAAGTGAATACTTTCTTTTTGAGATTGTTTTTTTGATCACCAAATTCAATGAAAGGCATATCACATAGCTGGCTTGATTTTCTGTATGTGAAAGCTCTCTTATAAGATTTCATCTAAAACTGATTCCTTGTTGCCATTAGACCTCACCAGACATCTTTTTCCACAGAACTCAACACATACTTTCCATATTTTGATGAGACAACAAAATAAAAATTAGAGTTTCCTAAAAACAGATGGTAGGGCATAGTTTCAAGGACTGTTTATGGATAATATGTGGACTTGTTTTAAAGAGATGATGTGATAATTACAGTTGCTATATATATGCACATGATTTCATTACTATTCACTTTTAGTAGGCTCTGATCAATTCAGAACTGATTTTTAGAAAGTTAATCAAGATTTGATTTGAAAACTTCAGAAGAAATTCTAAAGCTTGGTAAATGCTTAACCTTTTGAAATTAATATGCACCTCAGTGACTGATAAAGAGTTCATTCTTATGCTGTAGGCATTGAAGATAAACTCAAGATACAAAGGGACAATTACTAGCCTTACTACAGATGCTTTATGAACCCTTCCAACAATCCTTTGACTCAAGGTTCTTGTAAGTGGATGCCAAAGCTGAACTTTTAGACTGTTAAACTATATTAGCTTTTTATGAACTTGCATTTACCAGTCAGTTTTGACCTTTGTTTATTGCACATTTCTTGCTACCAATCTATTTTTAAAATTGAGTCACTACATGGTCAGGAGTAAACAGTACTTATTACACACTGCAACATGTTGAGGTAATTTTGGAATCAGCTCTTCTTTAAACACAAAGTTGGACTAGGTAACCTCCAGAGACCACTTCAACTTATTTTTTTTCTCCTGTGATTTCTACATCCTTCCACTATCAGTTTAGAAAAAAATTTAGGAGATACTGTTTTTCACTGTGTTTGGTTTTTTTTTTTTGTTTTGTTTGTTTTTCCATTTTGTAGGAAATTCCAAAGTTGCATTAGTCCCCATGCAAAAACGGCAAAAATTAAA
>JAVJGG010000048.1:5186776-5211121 GCA_035590195.1 Aviceda cuculoides
GTAATAAAAATACCACACATCTTTTTCTGTGGTGTAATTTGTTAAAATCTTCCATTAACATTCGACAGCCCTCTATTCACTCTCTTTGTAGTTAATAGATATAGTGTGCTCAATTTCTTGCCCTCTGAGGAAGTACTGGCAATGTGTTCTGACCTATAATCTATACTTAAGGGTTCAGTAGCTTTTTAGGAATGTTCATGGAGACTTTATTAATCTCTAATGAACTCAGCTCTTCCACTTTATTTCATGGCTGAACATAACAGTATTTGCTTCCAAGACTAATTATAGAAGGCAGAGCAGAACAGTCAAAATTATGCCCCTGGCATAATTACAATGGACTTTGTTTATCTGCATGCCTTTAAACACCATCCAACTATGCAACACTTTCCTTTTGTTCTGGCTATTTGTTTCTGAGAAATGACATTTAAATTACTAAAAGAAAATATTAAACTAAGATGGCAAGTACAATTTAAATCTAATTGTAAGAGAAGCTAATGCTCCAATTTATAGAATAGTCTAAAAAAAAAAAAAAAAAGAAGAAGGAAAAAAAAAATAGCCAAACCAAACAAACATAAACACCAGAAAAAAACAGGAATGGTAACAAAGTCGTCTACAGAAAGGTTATTTGAAAGCCATTTTTCATACTTGGGGTCTTGTCTGTGTTCTGTGATGAGTTTACTGCTATTAGAACCTGAGCATATCTCTGAAAACCTTGTGTCTTCCTTTTTTTATACAAGTTTCTGTTATATGTAATATTTGCAAGACAGTAAGTATAAACATACTATGTGAAGGGTACTATAGAGTATAGCAACTAGAGCATTAAAATGCTTAACCTCTCCCATTTATGTTACAGAGAAAGGAACTAAAGTATAGGTCTAAAGGGCACTGTAACAATAAAATAATGGGAACAGCAGTCCTAGGATATTTCTGCAGTAGAGGTTATACACCTTGGACATCATCTGAGCAGATGTGGTAAGTCTTAATGCTTCAGCAAGAGGTAGTATTGTATAAAGCCTAATTCATGTATGTAATTCCAGTCTGTGCTCTTCTTTAAACAATGTAAACTTTTTGTTTATGCTTCTCTCAGTTTCTTAGCACCTGATATGAGAACATAACATGGTGTCTTAACTTAATCAAGTACGTAAACCACTTTACTATGCTAACACTAAAGATGTGATGGGTTTTATTATATTATTCATTTATTATGAATAACTTGGAGCATCAAGCACATACACATGCTATATAATACATAATGCATGAGGGAGTAAACAAGACTCAAATGCACAGAAAAGGCTCTGTTTCTCTTTTGTTTCTTTAATCCACTAATTCAAAGATAGAAAATTTATCTATGATCAGAGATTCTAACGCAAACTCCAGCTTGTAGATTTTGCAGCTGTCCTAGAGGGACTTGGAATACACAAACTAATAACACCATCACTTTTAATTTTATAGCACCTTTTATCTGAAGATCTCAAAGTGTTTTTCAACTTGAATGAAACACACCTTACAACAGCAAGCAATATACATAAGGGATGTACAGAAATTTGTTTAATCCCCCATTCCCCATTGAAGTTAATCTCTCTCATTGCTCTTTAAACATTTGTGGCAGCACTGTAGCAAAGTTCAACAGGCTGCAGACCTCCCTCTCTTCTCCCCTGTATTCCAGTTTTACAACATACTCAATTAAAGCTGCTGGAATTCAAATGGACATGATGCAACTGAGTTGCAATTTGTATAAAACACTAGGATTAGTGCCCTCAGCTGATGAAAAATGTCAAGAAATCTGAATTAACATATATGGCTAGAAACCCAGTTTTATGTTTTTGCTAAAAGAAATAAAACCAGATTAATCCAGGAAAGCAAATTAATTGAAAACTGTGCTACACTGTGCCAACCAGAGATGTTGGATTCCTGTGGGACTTGAAACAAGGTAGAAGGCCAGCAAAAGTTCTAATACCTCAGGCAAACTGAACATTTGTTTATTAAAATTAAGTCTTTTCACAAAGGCAAATCATCTTCAGATGTGTAGATGACTATTTGAGCTTCATCCATACAAGTATGATGACCACAAGTTAGCCATTCAGATACATATTTTTTAAAGAAACTGACTAACTGACTAACAAACTAACTAACTAACTAACTCTTCCGAAGGTATTTCTCTGCCGTAATGCCGAAAGTCATATAAGGACATACAGATAGGTTATGATGATTCAGAATGGTCATGCATGGCTCTGAGGCCCACATATTTGGATTCTGATAACAAGATAAAAACATTGGTTTAAACATCTTGAAAGTAAACACATGATAAAAACCTTTCATTACCTTCTATGTCAGTATTATAATGCTCCAGAAGGACATTTTTTTCTCCTCCACTTGTCACTTTTCTGTCAGATTTATTGAGATCACATTCAAACACTGAGGAGAATGTTAGGCACACATCACAGAGTTAGCTCTGAGGGAGCTGGCAAGCCAATGTGACACAATGTGTTATCATGAAGAGATGCTGACTTAGATTCTGGAAACAGGTTAGCCAGGTGAATGCCTCAGCATCTATAATCAGATGACAAGTTAACTCATTTAGTGCTAAACTGGGAAACTTGGCAGTTTGTTACTTTCTGCAATATAGGCCTGACCAATTTATTTTTCTAAATTCAGGGAGTGCAATATCAAATTTTCCCATTACTATCCTTCTGCAAATCCACTATTAACGCTTACTGACCTCAGCACTGAAGTGTTATTATAAGCAAAGGCTACTGCAATGTAATCTGTTAGACACCATTGCCTCGTTAATTATTCTTTACTAACTCATTGCTACTGGTTCCCAAATCATTACACTATGAGGACATGAATTTGATGCAAACTACAAGGGAAAATAATAATAATTGTATTTTTTCTGTTTTAATGTCTGAGGTTTTTTTGTAAACACATAGCACTATTTGGTTTTATTATTAAGAGTTGCTATAGATTTATTTTTTTACATAAACCAAATGTACTAGTTTTTATCAATGCAAAGTATTCTTCTCATAACAATCACAGCTCTTGGGTAGAACTACTATCATTTAAAGACTGCAGTTACTGTCTCATGCTCATAGTTTTTAACAATCACTGAAAACAAAAATTGAATCAATGTCTCATTCAGACTTTTAGGTAGTTAGTGTGACCCTTTGCCCATTTAAGTAAGCTACTTAAAACTGTAGTTTTCAATGTAGTCTTTTGCCAGATGATATAAACAGTCAACCAATCATGATACTAACCAGATACTTTTGATCAATCTCTCCAGCAGCCACCTGGATTTCCAGATCTTCTTCAAGATTTGAATATTATTCTTGCCAGGGCAAGAGCAACCTGGTCTAACTTCATAGCTGGCCCTGCTTTGGTCTAGGGACCTCCTGAGGTCCCTTCCAACCCAGATTAAACACAACAAATACAATTCTATAATTCTAAAGTAAAGCCATTTGTCTGGATTTACTAAGTTCTGCGATTCACATTTATTAACCTTTTGAGTAAAAGACCCATCAGATTTAATGTTCCTCATCTTGTGCCTTCAAGGAAGTGACTGTGATGTGAAATCTCCTAGTCAAAAAAAACAACACAAAAAACCCCACCCCAAACAAGCAAACAAACAAAATAACCCCAAAACAAAAAACCCCAAACCACTCCAGATTCCAAATGTGCAACCGCATTTTAAATTTTCACATCGTCTAGGGAAGCTGTTTCAATAATGAGAAAAATAGTATAGAACAGACTGCATATACCTAGTCAAAATAAACATGTTTATTTTGTTTAATTTACTTCACAGAAATAGATTTTCTCTGGTGTTAACATGGTGTTCTTTGTCTTCATGTGTCTTGCTTGAAGAAAGGTTTTATAGGTTCCTCAGTATCACTGTTCATTTGAGATTAGTGTGAAAGGGATCTCATTTTTTATTTTGGTTTTGCAGTTTCCAGTGGCCTTCATGCAATCTCTTGAAAATGCTTTTTCTAACACCTTTGGGATAACTAATCTGGTTCTTGAAAAGAAAATCCCTTCAGCAGCAAAATCTCCATTCTGAATTGGTAACAATTGCTGCACTGGCCACACTATGCTAACAGCTTTAATCACTTTCCTTGGGGTCTTATCTTGGATCATAACTTTGGTAATCATTGCCAGGCTTGGATTTACTGGATAGAATTAAAACTGTCCCCATTATGTGGTTTATATTCTCTACCCTGCCCATCATCTCTGCTCTTCATGGAGAAGCATTATTCTGTGAGTCTTCATGTTTCATCTGAGATCATGTAGCATTATTAAACCTGTTTGGAATGTACGGTGTTTAACTCCACATTTTGTTGGGCTTCACCGCGTTATCAACTGTCTGCTTCCACAAAGCTTGTCCTAGGTATTAATTCAGATGTCAGATAAAATATTTGTATAAAAAAGTACAAGTTCACAAGTTGAAAGAATACAGATACATTTTTGGCAATGGTAATAATGAGTCTCGGACAAATGTGTACTGAGTGATCATCAGTGAAAATAGGGGCCAACCTATATCACTCTTCGGTGTTTTAATATTCATGTATTTACTTTACTTTTTTTTAAGTTCAGAAAGAATATTCTCCGCCCTTGCATTGTTTTGAGGTAACTCTTTGTTAGTGCTCTGAAAAGCATCTTTGAAGCACATTTGTTTTAGCCTGCTTTCTGTAGGACATGAAGCTGTTCCCATGCTGCATCTGTCAGCAGTTGTATGTTTATGTTTTGCCCACCAAAAGTGTTTTTGATGAAACACAAGAAAGGAGTAAAAGTTTTATGAATATTGTGATTCATGAAAAGAGACAAGCTGTTAGGTGACACGGTTTCTGCTATTGCAGTCCAGCGAGGGAAAGACTGGACATTTGTTTATCCCCTACAATATGTGAGAGAATCCCTACAGGTGAAAAACATTATGAATATTCCTACAAAGATATTAAATAAGATCTCTTATTGTCAATGAAAAATCTCTAAATGACACAAAAAATCATAGGGAATTAGGAGTCATTAATTCTTCCCTTGATAGATCTGCTACATGTATATTTGCTATCATAGTATCTTAGGACTAGTGCTTTTTAAAAGAATTTCTCCCACTACTCAAATTTGTTAAGAAGTGTATTCAAAACATAGCAGATATATTTGAATAGTAGTACCCTCAGACAGCTGCTCTGGCAACTGTATTCAGCGTGATCTTTCCCTAACAGTTTGCCACTCAAGGAATCTTCTGTTCTTTCAGAAATCAGAGGAAGGCTAGAAAATTAGCCTCTAACTCTACTCTATCTGAAGGATTTCCCCCCCCACCCAAATCTACTTCAGTTATTTTTATCCTTTCACTCTCTACATGGGATATCACCTTGAAGACATTATTAGCTTCTATAAAAAATAGGTTGTTTCTCCAGAATGGTTATATATTCTTTTCTATTTAATTATTTGCTTATATGTACATTCTGTTACTTTCAGTGCAAGAGAACATACAATGCTACATTCTCTGGAATTATCTGTTTACTTTCTCTATTGCTAGCTGTTATTTTAGGGATGCTAACAATGTTTCCGGCACTAGCTGCAGGACAGCATCCAATTTAAACTAAAGAATGCCCAGCTTATTTTCATCTTGATATTCTCTTCCTCTTCTATTGCAGCTCTCAGCCAGTTCTCCCCAAATGGGGAAATTCATCTCTGCGGGGAGTTCTGTTATCACTGTCTTTGTTTACACTGTGCACACTGCTGCTACCTTCTGAATTTGGGAAAGCGGTGAACCCCAGTGCATCGTTATGGAGGGTGGGTTTTTTGCTTGAATTGACTGTCATAGTGTAAGCATCTGTGTGTACTCTTTTCTCACTGAGTCCAGACTTAGCTTGACCTTCTGCCTCCAGCCCTTTTTCGTATGATATTTGGAATCTCAGTGATAAGCTAAGAGAGAGATGTCTGGTGCCTGCAGGCCCTGGGATGGCCTGGGAGATGTTCCTTGCTTGACAAAGTCTAGTCACTAATTCCGTATCTAACAGAATTGTCTTTCTTGGACTTAGTTTTGTCACGGACTCCAGTCCTGATGGGCTCCTTCCTGGAGAATGAATCACAACTTTTTTAGTGGACCTGCTTCAGTGAATCAGAGTTCAGTGGTGCACTGTGGTCATGTGTTGACTCCATACACGTACAGAGCCCTGGCAGGCATTGACTCTTCAGTCCTGTCTCCTATGCAGGACTGAGCTACAGGCCAGCTACACATGGTGACATTCTGAACACGGGTCTTATTGCAGGGTTAGGAACCAGGAATGGGCTCTGCCACACACCAGAAAATTCAGGTATCATCTCAAAGCTGTTTTCTTGGCTCCTCAGCTACCATCAGGCACAGACTTTCCCATAAATGTTTATTTTTTCTTTCTCTGTTGCAAAACCACATTGATATATCTCAGTTTTACATATACTTTGGAATGCCATCCACCATATCTCCTGCTAGCACCCTTTGTTCACAGGGAGACCTGCAAACTTGCTTTAGGAGTCTTGTGCTTTTAAAAAGTTTAACTTCTGGCAGAGATTTTACTGCTCTGATATCTCTCTTAGGGGGCAGGCATGGCTATTAGGTATTTTCTCTCATGGAAGCAGATGTTCAACAAGCAGAGATAAGATATTCAATAGCAATTAGCTTTATGAAGAATCTTGGTTAAAATTATCAGTGCATAAAGTCAGCATGTGCACTTCAGTAGAGGAGTCTTTTAAATGTACACTTTCTCATCAGGGTTGTTCAGTTAGTCACATTTTTTTCTCTCTCCTTTAAGTTACCTCCCTGGAGTCTCAAGTCTTGTGACTTTACTTTGCACGAGATTAAATTATTTTTTCCTCAGCCTTAAAGTAGGTCTTGAGATACAGTACTCTGTGTCACATCTGATTCATCTGCCCCTGATGGTGAGTAATCACAGCTCTTGTCATCAGGAGTCTCTGACAGTACTAAAGATGGCCTTCTTTACTTCTGTTATCTTTGCAGAAGTTAGCATTGAAAACATAATTTTTAACTTTTTTGCAAATGTCCAGTACATCCAAAGGTGTGTCCTTTTCAGTGAAGTCTCTAAGGGTTATAGGCAACTGTGGTTGAAAGGAGCAGTCTCCCTCCCTTCCCACCTGCTGATAATTCACTTAGGATCTCAGGCACTCACCGGAGTCTCAAGTGAGCCAGTTCAGCTGAGAACAAAGTACATAACAGCAGAGATGTGTTTTCAGCTAGTTGAGTACTCTGAATGAGTGCACAGTGGAAACAGATGAGCATCCACACTGGGACAAGGGAAGCAATTGGTGCTGAGGAGCTGGGAGCAGGAGCAGGAGGGGTGGAGTGGCCCTTCCGGCATCAGCTCACTGCTGCAGTGGCTCAGCTTCCCTTGGCATCACTCTCTCAGTCATCTCTCTAGGGTCTTTGACGCACACCCAGCTATCTACAGTCTGCCTAAATTCACTACACTGGGACATGGGGTTTTTTTCATTCAATCTTTCCTCTTTTATTTTACAGTTTTGTAGCCAGGCTGTCTGCCTGAAACTAATTGGTAGGTTCATCTGAAAACAGAGTCAGTGTCATGGCTTATAACAACATCCCAAGTGTTTGTCAGAGTGAATAACAGCTTGCTTTCTCTGCTTTCTTGCCTTCAGCAGTGTTGATTTAGCCCACTGAAATTATGAATTAAAGATCCGAGTAACCATGTTAATATCAAATATTCATCAATTATTACAGAGCAGCCCCGGTTCTATGCCAACATTTAACTCTATTAGCGTGTGTGTGTGCATAGCAACAAACAATCAAATAAATGCTCTTCTAATGAAGAAGTAATTCTTACAGAAATGTGATAGTAAATTTATAATAACTGGTACCCTAATATTTGGATAAATTCTTAAGGAGTCTAAAATTATCCAGGAAAATAAATAACTCAATCACTCACAGTCAAGTGCCCTTGGTTTTTTTTTAAGAAGAAACTGAGTATCTTGTTGTGCATGCAAAAAGAAGTCTTGAAGAGATGAGGATAATTTCAAACACAAAAAGCTGAACAAGTTTTATAGTGCTGTTCATTGTTCCAAACACTATTGCCAAATAGTGAGCCAAAACAAGAATTTAAAAATTCATACTATAACGAATTGTTTTCCCTGGGTGTACTTTTCTATGTTCAGATTACATACATATAGCAAACCAATATGCTTTCCACGTGTTATCTAAATGAGCTACAGTTTTTGCTATTGGTTTGCAAATGTCTCCACTGTGTTGAAGGCAGATAACAATACGGCTTGCACTGGATCAAGATAAACTTTAGATGATTATGGGACGTTTTGTCAAGCAAAGGACACCAAGTCCTTTTATTTAACATTTTGCTCCATATGTCCTCTCCCAGATAAACTATTTATGAAGGCAAAATGTAGCTATGTACTTCTAATTTTGAAGCAGACTGGTTTCATAATTTCATTTTAACTGTATTTAAGCATTTCCCCTCCTACTCTGATGTTTCCCAGGATGTATGAAGATCTTGGAAACAATCTACAAGAAAAAATTGTAAACATATATCTTAGAAGTGTTTTAAGATTATCTGGACCCACACAAAGTCTAAAAGGTCATTTTAATAGTTTATCAAGACTTTAGGACCAAGTCCCATGCTGAATTCTCTGAGAACTACAAAGTGATCTTAAATTACTCCTGTAGGGGCTGATGAAATATCCAAGCATGCATCAAGGACACTGTCTTTTCAGCTTCACTGACTGCTGAGAGTATAGCTTTTAAATGTGTCTTGTGCTGCTTTCCTTAGTGTGTTTAACTTAGAGAAATCATGCCTGTAAGTACACAAGATGTGTTTGACAATACCTGGTGTATAATTAATACTGGTTGAGAAACTAGGAGGTGGCATTTTCTGGGCTTTAAAAGGCCTGGACAACTCCATATTACTTGTGCTTAAACATTTCAGCATATGTCTGCACTCCAGGGTTCAGCATAGAATAAAGGTGTCTGAGTTTGTTTTAAAAAGACTTGAGCAGGTGCTTGTGGCAATCTAACCATCGCAGCATGAAGCTCAGCAGGGGAAAACTTATCCAGCTTTTCAGCAAGAGGCAATCCACAGTACAGACACAGTATTAAATAAAGATTGTTTGGGGTTAACAAAACCATTCTGTTTTTTATTAGAAAAATAAATGTTATCCAACTGAAGCTGTTAGGGAAGAATTGAAGTATATAAATTTCTGACAACATTGGCAGTTAGAACAGACTTTACATAGCTTACAAGCATACATCCTCACAAACAAATCCAGGTTTATGATTCTGTAGGAGGTAACAGCTGACTAGAAGAGATTCAGTAAGAAGAGACAGGAGGATATTGGTCATCGCATATGTAAGAATCTGTTCCTTGCACTGATTACAGGAATGGTAAGACTATTACAAATCTGGTTTGTCACCAGCTTACAGCCTGTCACAAATGTCAGGAAAGAAACTTGTTCATTAAAAAGTTCCTTAGATCTTTTCACCTTCCTGGCTTTCTACATTTATACATGAAGGCATTGTAAGTGCATAAAAAGAACTATGCCAGATCATAACAAAAAGCTTTGTTATCTCCAAAACTGACCTCTTCAGGACAAATGTGTATATTTGTTTTAGTACAACATCGTAAAATAAGAATTCCTGTTACATATTTTCAGTTGCTTTTAAGCCCTTTGCCCTGGGATTAGTCTTTCTGGAAAAGCTCAGTAAAATACAATGAAGGAAGAAAACACAAATTTGTTCACATGAACAATTTCTTTGACTTGTTTGTCTAGGAAGCCCTAGATGCCAAGAGTTGGTACACTGAATTGGTGTGAGGGATGCAGTCTTCTCCAAGGTAGAAAATATGCATTTTATCATTTCTGTGAAGTTCTGACTAAATGCAGATGCTTTACTAGCTTCGATAAATCTAAATCCACACAAATGTGTAAGGCTAGTAAAAATGTGAGGGCTGTTTGGGTTTCTAGTGCATACTGAAACAGTCTCATCCTTTCAGTGCCCTCATTCCTTCACTACAAAAATAAGGAGAAAACCCTCGGTTTTGTTGGAATATAGAGAAGTTATGTCAAAGAGTGGAAATTTCAGAGAGTTGGCCAGATAAGAACATGATTTAGAAAATGAAACCAATTTGTGCTGTGTAGGAAGACAAAACAGAAAATTCATGGGGGAATGAATAAAAATAAAAGGTGTGAAGAACAGGAGATGCCAGGGCAGAAAGAAGATAAGGTTAATACCAAGAGGTAGGCGGAAGCACAAGGGATTACCAAAATCAGGATCCATAACTCTCATAAATCCCTTTTTATGGAGTTCACTGTCAATAATGACACATTCTTTTCCATCAAAAAGTGACCTGTGCAATGGACAGTGCATTATAGCTAACATTTGTTCCACTGAGAAAGAAGTCAGTATTTCTTTTAGAATAGACTGCACTTCCAAGGAGTTTTGTCTGAACTTTGCTCAGCCATTTTGCTCTACCACCCTTCCTTTTGAGAATCTAGGGAATTACAAACAGAAGGTTATATTAAACTAAGTAGCTAAAACCAAAAAATATGATTACAAATTCCAGCATTTAAAATTAAGAAATCACAGAATTACAGTCACCTGAATAAAATATTGCACTTTGAGTTAGTTAAACTTGACATCAGAGAACTTTTTTTCAAGAATTACATATTATTGGACAAACACAAGCTGAGATGCAGTAAATCGAGAATTCAGATGCTCTTGGGAAACACTGTGCTTTGGCTTTGTGTGGTGGGGTTTTGGTAGTGGGGGCAGGGGCTGCAGGTCCAGATCCTGTGAGAAGCTGCTGGAAGCTTCCCCAGCTCCAAGTCGGCTCTGCCGCTGGCCCAGGCAGAGCCCCTCAGCGACAGCGGTAGTGCCTCTAGGAGAACAGATTTAAGAGGGGGAACCTGCAGTGAGTGGGGGGAGTGGAATGTGAGAGGGACCTCTCTGCAGATACCGAGGTCAGTGAGGAGGAAGGAGGGGAGGAGGGGATGCCCCTGCAGCCCATGGTGAGGCGGCAGGCTGTGCCCCCCCAGCCCATGGAGGGGAGCGGGGGGAGCAGATGCCCACCTGCAGCCCGCGGGAAGGACCCAGGCCAGAGAAGTTCATGGAGGCCTGTCTCCTGTGGGAGGGACCCCCTGGTGGAGCAGGGGACGAGTGAGGAGTCCTGCCCCTGAGGAGGAAGGAGCAGCAGAGACAAGGTGTGAGGAACTGACCCCAACCCCCATCCCCTGTTCCCTGCGCCTGCCAGTAGGGGGGGAGGAGGGAGAGAAAACCGGGACTGGAGTGGAGCCGGGAAGTAGAGAGTGGTGGGGGGAAGGTGTTTGAAGATTTAGGTTTTATTTCTCAGTATCCTTGTTTTGATTTGATTGGTAGCAAATTAAATTGTTTTCTTCCCCAAGCCGAGCCTGTCTTTTGCCCATGACCATAAGTGGTGAGTGATCCCTCCCTGTCCTTGTCTCGACTCACAATGTTTATATTTTCTCCTCCCCATCCTACTGGCAGGGAGGAGTGAGTGAGAGGCTTCATGTTCTTTGTTGCTGGCTGGGCTTAAACCATGACACACTGCTAGATCTTCCTACCTAACATAAAAATTCTTTCCCTTCTAAGGATAATACTTACCAAATGGACAGGCCTTTTAAGCCATAATAGATCTGTTTAAACCGCTTCTGTAAGTTTCCTGTCCTAAACAGTTATGAACTCAGAAATGGTTCTTGTACCATGGAGCTAAGGATGCTCAGTAGGAACTTTGCTGCTACTGATTTTGATGCCTCCTGCTCAGATTCTAAAATGCTGAGCAATGATACTAAACCATAAAGAACTTTTTCCCAAGCACACCTAAACCAAATTATTTTTTAAAGTGAATTTATAAGGATTAATTTTGTGGCATAAGCTAATATTGAATTAATTACACCCCCCCCACCATTGCCAGATAATAAGTGCCCCAAATAGGTTTATTGCACTTTCCCCTTATACATCTTGTTAATCAAGGGATCCTGGATTAATCTTTTCCAGGTGTGAAATAGCGAGGTTTCTAAGTAGAAGTCTGTAATTTGAAAGCAGTGTTTTCTGCAAACAATTGTTGCCTTTATTCTGATGTGGCAATGGACATAAATCTGTAGACAAGAGAAAAGAAACCAAAATGTACCAGATTTCATATTTTTCTTTGTGTATTTCAAGGACACTTTAAACATTAATTGGAGTGAACACATTCAGATTAATGTTTTGTTGTTGGAATTAGTACTAGAAAACAAAAGAAAACAAAACAATTTAGCTTTTTGAAGTTCACAAAGAACTTAAATTAAGGAGTGACATGAGATAAAGAAATCGGTTTCTAACAGGCAGGCAATCACTGGCCAGAGGACCCGTGGCCCACGGGCTCTGCCTTAGGCCCTTCATGCACTCAGTGATAAGCTGCCAGGAAATGGCTCACCTAGAGGTCATTACCATTCTTAATATAAACAGCTATAAATAAATCTGGGAGTATGAAGGCAAAAATGCTGAGATGTATGTTGTCACAGGAGCAGGAAGCACAGGTTTGATCTCCCTTGAACTACTTTTGTGACACTGTTACTCCATGGATACTGGAGAAGTCAGATTTGATTCACACTGGACTGAAAGGGAAGTCAAACCCTTTGCAGGCTGGGATTTTTTTGGTATTTGGGAAAATGTAATATTTTACCAAATTTTGGTGTGATGCTGTAGAGACTCTTATAGGACAAAATAATTGTCTCTATCAGACAAACATTAGTTAAAAACAAGGCCACTACTGAGGGAGTTGTGGTCAGTCATCTCATGCTGATTAGAAGACTTTGAGGAGAAAGGATAGAACTGATGAAAAATTGTTCATCCCTTCATCAGACTCATGATATCCCTTAAGGAACTGAACCCAACTCAAACAGAAAGATTCTAATGAAACATAAATCAATGCAACCACAAAGGCAAGTGATACTATTGACATTGTTATCTGTTAAACCCTGGTACCACTTTACTCAAATGATCCTTTATTATTGGATTATGAAACAAAATTCAAATAGTATTTTGGCATTTGAGTGCACACAGAGAAAGGTGTACCTTAATGTTTTTATATTATCTGGAATACTGTATGGCTTCTGTTTCAAGACATTCTATTCCTATCTTTAGTGATTAGTATTTGTTTATTTTCTACACTTATTTTCATTTAAGCATCCATAACCATAATGTAGGTAAGGGAAAAGAGATAGACAAATATGTTAAATAAATGTGTCATCCAGTTTGCACTATCTGTGTGTTTAATCTCATTCCTAGGATAGGTATTGTGAAAGCAAAGATGAAGTGTGAGATTGAAAAGTGCTGGACTGTGCCTAAAGGACCTTAAACTGATATACACATTTATTTTCTTGTGCAGTTCTAGCTATTTCTTGTGGATCTGCTTTTCTGAACTTCTTGGAAATCTGAGAAGAGACTACCTTCAGTTCCCTGTAACACATGTCAAAATGTAGCAGCTAGAAATATCTAAGTGCCTTGCTGTTACAACTGAAACCCTTTAATGGAAAAGGAAAGACATCAGCAGAACTTCTTGAAAACAAAACCTGATTTTATGTATTTTTCTAAACAGATATGGAAATGAACTGAAAAGTCAGGAGTTTTTTCTTAAAGTGCCAGGAAGCCTTAGTAGAAGTTATGTCTGTTAAACAAACCAACAAACAAAACCACCTTTCTTCTAGACTCTTTTCAGAACTCAAATTAGAGCTTGTGACTGCTATCATGTGATAAGCAGTGAGTACTGACACAGATACAGCATTAAAAGAATTAATGCAAACTTCTTCCATACTTGTTCTCTTTGTATTGAGCTTGTCTTGAGGTATGATGTGAAAGAATATAAGGAGAAGGCCCTTGGATATTATCACAATCTTTCTTTTTTTAGATATGGAACATACTTACTTGTTGTCAGCCAAAAGAAAGTATTAATATTTAAAAGAACAAAAGGGTCTGAAAACTAGTTTTTTTCAGGAGGAGTCTGACTTTCTTTTTGTTGTCATTTGTTTCTTCCAGTAATTAAGCTCTTCCATTAACTGGCTCTGGAAGCCCTCCTAGCTGTTCTCTGCTCACAAGCAGGAATGCTTCCCTGTTCCCGAGCACACAGTGATGCTTGGGCTTTGTCTGGACTTCAAATCATGGCAAAACCTGAGCATATATTGGGCTCTTTTTTCCATGCACTAGCTTCCCCACCACACACACGGAGTTTAATTGGAACAAAAGCCTTTTTGGGTTATTCCGAGGACCTGAGCAAGTATCTCAGTGCTTTTCTGATGGGCCACATCAACATAGTGACACAAAATTATTTTATAAATTCTTTTTTTTATATGAAGCTGGTGTAAAGCCATAACAATGTCTGTCTTTCAATATGGGAATTTAGGTCAACAGAGAGTGCATGAAACATTTTTAATTTTTTTTTTTTTCAAGAAGTTATGAAAGAAAAAAATTCAATATTGGCTAGGAGCTCATGCAGAAATCTAAAAATGTGTAAAACAAAAATGTAAAATTTCATTAACTTAGCCAGTCTAGATTATTAATAACATTAATATACTTGTTATTCCGCACCTTAGGTTTCTAGTTTTCACCAGAAAAAAGGACATCTCTGAAATAAGCAAGGAAACAAACAACAAAAAAAAGTGGAGAATGGGAGAATATTTAATTTCTGAAACAGTTAACGTATAGAATATATTAAAATGGTTGACCATTAAAAAATAGGATAAAAAATCTTGAAATGGTGCTGATGTTTAAGAGTTTTGTTGAGAATCAAAAGGTTCAGAATACAAGAGTGTGAGGCTGAGACAAACGTTAATTGTCAAAAGACTCTCCAGCCTGCCAATCCTTTACAGAATATCTGCACGTTACTTGCTTCTAGACTTACTCTCATATCCAAGTGACTGGGTTACATATTAGTATTGGAAAGAAAACTCACTGAGACTCTTTCGGCATGTTCATGGCAATTGTGTCTCTTCATTGTGCAATGTTTTAAATCTAACATTCGGGAATTAGTTAGGAAACAGTAGCCAAATGTTAATTTTTTCAAAATCTATTGAATAGAACACACCACACCCCCCCAGCAAATTCATACAAAAAATTAAAAGCACACAAAAACACCTCTAAAAAGACTTTCAGAAACCACTTAATCCCTTTTTGTAGTAATACCCTCAGAAGGATCCTGTTTTCATAGATTTCTAACAGTGAGTCCACTAATATGAGAGCCATGAGATATTCTAAAATGAAGATACTATCTGCTTTTTTGATTTTTTTTTTTCCCATTTTTATATTCAATACAGTAGTTCACCAATGATACTTCCATTTCTTATGTGGTCACATGCAAACTGCATATCAAAGAAGAAATGCTATTGCTGGGGAAAAATGTTCACATTAAGTAAATAATAATGAAAAAGAGATTAAAATAATGGAAAGCAGAAAGCCATAACAGATATTACTATACAGGAAAGCAGCAGAAAGGACTGATGTTCATATTATGTAAATTAAATGACCATAGTACAGAATGTCTTTGGGGAAGAACTGGGATCCATTATGTTGTTGCATGTTTGGTTGACTATGGTAAAGTATTCACTTTAAGGATCTTCTTTTTCTTTTCTATGACAGATAATCACATAATGATAAATAATTTTGGACTTTTAGGATCCCTCTAATCATGCAGGGAAAAAAAAAAATAATGTGAGGGGAAATAGAAATACAGCCAGAAGTCAAGTAACTGAAACATTGCAACAGGCCAGAGAGAAGCAGGACTCTCTGCTGACACCTCAGTATCCCACCTCAAGATCATGCAGATGTACTAAAACAATGGGGGGAAAAAAATCAACATCAATTCTAGTTAACAAATGCCAGATTGACTAGATGAAAGAAAAGTTAATAAGAGGAAAGGAAGCAAGTAGTATGGTAACAGAGAAATAAAAGCTAATATTAAAGCTAAAGATAGCTTATTTCTATTATTTTGGTAACAAATGTAGTTTAATTTCCAGTTTAACCATACATGTTTTGTATTCATCCGTTTCTGAAAACACTTCATATTTTCTTATTTTCTGGCACCACTGATGATGGCTGAAGTCAGTGGGAACAGATTTATGATAAGCTTTCACATTAATCCATCATGTGGAATAAACTAAGGAATAAGTCCCAAAAGATGAGGTACAACTAAATTTCATTTAGTAGCCCCTGTTATCTTCTTTTGTAAATATTCTAGACTAATTTATTTCTATGCTGAATTAATGGTCTGGTGTTTCATTTGAAGCACATTTAAGTCATGTGAGTGAAGCAGATGCCAGCCTTTGTAAGATGAATATATATGAGTTCCTTCAGTTTCTCTGAAAACATTTGTTTGGAACATGATCTTTCACTCAGAAAAAAAAAAAAAAATTAGATTGCAATATCCAGCTGATTTTGCTCCAAAACATTATTTCAAATTGAAGTGCTAAATGGACAAGGGAGCTGATGATGGGAAAACACTGAAAGCTGAAAATGTTTCAATAAAAACATAAAGCATAATAGAAATTATGGCCAATTCAGTAATGAAACATAACCACTGCTGATCCATACTTCAATTAATTCCCTTCTTCCTCAACCTAGTAAATAAAAAGATTCACAACCTGACAGGTAAAAATATATGTTTAAAGTAGGGAATTCATCTAATTATTAGGTAAAAATCAAGCCTGCATTTTCCTTGTGACTCCCAGGATACAATGACTGACATATCTATTATGTGAACCACTACTGATAAACTATCTTTTTAATTCAGTTTTTGCAGAAATCTACTTTGATAGAACGGAACATGCTTACAAGGCATATAATTCCTTCTTTACACGGAGTATAATTACTAAAGGAATTACTGATCTAAATCTACATAGTCATTAATTGAAAAAGTTCATCTTTCAACAAAGAACATTCTAACAACCTTCAAACGCAGATGGCAAACTTCACTTTAACAGTTTTAATTTTTTTTTTATTTACAACACTTTGGAAGTTCCAATTCCACGCATATATTTGCTGAGGTTGCCAGACCTTTATTTTATGATAAACTTTTCTCTCTTTGTTGTAATGCACAAAGGGATTTCAAATGTAATGTTTTATTCATTTTTCAAAGCCCAAAGCTCCTTAAAAGCCTCTGAAGGTTTTTTTGTGGGATTTTTTGTTTCGATGTTTTTTTTGTTTCTTTTTCTTTCTTCCCTCTTTACCCTCTCTCCCTTTCTAGCAATCAGCAGCAATAGGGCTCTTGTGATGCTCAAAATACAAGTTCTTTTTCTTCCTTGGAGTCAAGGAGTCTGCCTTCTGAGTGACACTCCTGGGGACTCTAAAACAAGATCTGTAGTTGGAGTTATTTGGCACTGAAAAGCATTACTCAGCTTGTACTTTCCACTCTTTCATGAGAGCAAGGAGCAAAGGTGAAAGGTTGCTACTAGGAATTTGAAAGGCTTATTTCTCTTCAATAATCTGAACTCATGTTACATTACTAGGGAAGACGGAGTCCTGATCAGATAAAATCATTCATTACACTGTGAAAGACAACCTATTTTTTAAAGGGAACAAAGAGAATGAGTTAAAAAATGAGAAATAAGGTTTCTAGATTATTACAACACAGTCTGTCTTTACCCAAGCAAAAGAAATAAATACCATATAAAATTATATCAAATCTCTTTATATTTTTCAGTTAACATTGCCGCGAGTTATGGAAATCAATTATGAAGACTGGTTTTATTTTTTTAAGATATTTTCTTACTAAAAGAAATACAACAATTTTAGACAGATTGCCACCAACACTCTTTTCTTCTTGTACTTTTCAATAATAAACCATTTTTTTAAAGCTAGCTTTCATATTATTTATATTTTTTACACAATTTGGGAGTTAACAGGCCAAAATGGAATAGTAGATTACCCAGTATGACCTCCTATAGAATTAGGCCCATAATGTTTTACCAAGTTACTACTACATTAAACTCAACTACATGTGCTTGATTAAAAATCTTTCAAACAACTGTTATGATTCAAGCTCAGAATGCTACACGTCCTACACAAGAGATACTGTACAGGTCACCTTAGAACATTTCCCCAGGAATTAAAAATATCAAAACACTGAAAAATTATTATATTTACTTAGAGGGACAGATCACAGGGCAGGAATTATTGGGAAGGCAGGTTCATAGGAGGGATGTTGGAGGAAAGAAGGAGGTTTGTGATGATAACAGAGAGGTTGTTCATCACAAATTGTCTGGGAAGCAACTGGTCCCAAATCAAAACCAGATCATTATAACAGAACAGGTTCTTGCTTTTGCTTAAAGAAAATTTGAGGCATGGGGAAATAACAAGGCGTCTCATAACTGAAGAAAGAAAGAATCCCTTTTTTGCTTCCTATAGAAACTCAAACATCAAAGGAAAGTTAATTCCTTTTCACATTAAGAAAGTCCAATCAAGCTGACGGAAGAAGTGTTTGTATGGTGAGATTGTTTCATCTCCAACCACCGTGTGTGCGTTCTGATGCGGAAGAGAGTAATGTCAGGGAGAAGGGTGACTGCAAAACAGAGGGTGGCAGAGGCAGGGGTCAATAGGAAGAACTCTGTAAAAGCAGATGAGTGAGATAATTTTGTATGAGTTAAAAACAAGTTTTAGAGACAGAATTCTTCTCAAAATTACTAAGTGCCAACTCTGTCTTGCTCTGTTAGAACCCAACAACTGGTTTTATTTCCCGAATAAAATAATTTCATTTTGCTTGTGACTCTGGCATGCAACAATTTACCAAAGCCTTATTTACCTCAGTGGGCCTGTGTAGGTGTAGTGGTCTATTTAAATATGTATGATTAGGTTTCAGGGAGCTTTTTTTTTTCTCTTTCTTTTTTCTTTAACACAATTCTTTATGTGTAAAATGAAAATTAAATTATTTTTTCTTTCATATTGGCTAATTAACAACTTAAATGCTGGTGTCAAGTTGAAGAACACAGAAAAGTCCCAAAGTTGAAGTAAACATATACTTATACATCAGTTTCTGGATGAGAGTAACTTTACAGGTGTTTAAACATATCACTTTTTCCCTGTGTACTTGAAATAGTCTTGTGATAAATGATTAAAGAAGTCAGTAGATAAATAAAATCTAACTATGGTCTTTGTATTATTCTGATATGCAAACTCAGCCAAACCTTGAAAGTATAAATCAGACAATTATTTAATATTCCCCTTTTATAGTGTATATATATAATAAATGTGGAGGCATAAAAAATTTTTAGTAGTAAGTTAAAACAATTTAATTGATTAACAGCTAATTTGGACTAATACTCAAATTTATGATATTCAAACTAGAGCAAATGTAATGTATTCAATCTTTTGGTTTATAGCATACGGTTTTCTTAGTCCCATATAATCATCAGCACACAGTCACACAACAATTGGAAGGATGTATCATTGGTTCTCTTCTTCATCTGTATGAACAGGAGAAATATCTGAACATAACATATAAGGCTATGGATCCAAAGCTTAGTCATGTCAACATCTTAAGACTCGGACTTAGGGAATATTCTGTATGATGCTACTCAACTCTTCCTGATGGAAACTGTTAAGGGAAAATATCTGATGTTGGATCTGACAGTCTGAGAGAGGTGAGGCTGCTGCAGCTTCATGCCCCAGGTCCGACCAGTGACAAAGCTGAAAATATATTCCCAGTAGGCACATGCACACAGAACACACATGTACACCACATGCATCTACACAGCCAGCCGCCTGGGTAACACAGACAGACACGCAAAGCATTCACATGAACGCACAGAGCCCCGATGGCCTCATCCTGTTGCATTCTCTGGCTGAACCGGATGGAGTTCCCCTAGTGAGAATACATATAGACACACGCATATGTAGATGGCATTTGTTTTCACTCAGTCCGGCCTCTCCAGTTGCTGGCATATGGACGCATGCTCCAGCCCACAGTCCCAGCCCAGCTGCTGGCGCCCAGACCCTCCCTCCCTCCCTCCCTCTGCTGCACCACAGACACATGTGGCCCCGAGGCCTGTGCTCTGACTCCAGCTGCCGGCGCTCAGGCACACCGTATACACACACGCACAGGGGACAGAGAGCCCCTCATCTGCAAAAGTCCTTAGAAACAGAGCTTCCTTAGAAGACAGGGCAGACTGTGCTGGTCAGGCATGAATGGCGGGACCAGACAAGCTTGCTAACCAACCCACCGTTTATATGTGACCAGTCTTTTTTGTCCCCTTACCCTTCTGTTTTCCCAAATCCCTCCCTAAATCACCTAAATACATCGCTTTCCATAGAAGGAAATTTCCTTCCCATACACCCCAAAAATAAATTAAAGGAAAAATCAGGTTCTCATTTGAAAATATTTGCTCTTTGTTAAATTTATTTTCAAAAGTAGATGTCAGTAAACCCTCTGATATTAACAAAATGGCATACTTAAAAGAAGAAATCTTGCAGAAATGTTATTCAAGGCAGGGACAATATTCCTTCCCTTTTCTCCTGCCCCTTTCTTCCTCCTCCTCAGAACTATTTAACTTCCATAATGCTGCTGCTAAGAATGAAGCATAATAGTAATTTTGTTCTCAGAAAGTTTTACATTCTTGGTAGGCAGACGTAACAAATTATTCTAGTCTTTTCCCTCATTCCTTCAAAATTTTGTGAGATGTTTGTATTTTGATATCTTCTGTTCTTTTGTTTGTTTAAAGCAATTCTGTTGCCTTATCTCTTCACGGCACAAGTTCTCCTTTTTACATAAAACTGATGGCCTTGGCAATAATGCTCAGTTTTCTGAGCTTAAGGTTTTCAAAGAAACCTGCATTTACACAGAAGTTTGGATGCAGCTGGGGGAGGGAGACAGGAGAGAGTGAGAAGCTGAAAAAGAATACAAATTGAATATTCTGTTTTGGAACATGTGAACCATAATGTAAATGCTTCATTTTGATTTAGCTATCACTTACTTCTTCATCAGTTCAGCAAAATATTAAACTGCATTTCTCATCCATATACTGCATAGTAAATTCAATCCTTTTTTGAGCACCATTCAAACTTATGTCAGCTTCATTTATTAAACATGAAAGCAAGTCACTACTAGCAAAGGGATATGGTGTGGAATGAGAGAGATGGTGAAAAGGAGAGACAACACACACATATAAGACTTATGTTTATCAGTTTATTAGAAAAGCGAGATTTACTCTTGATTGTCTCACTCTGAATAACATTGTACTTTTCTTTGAGACATCATTGAGTCTTGGAGAAAGTGGAAAGATTGGACAGTCTTGTGTTCTTTACAATTTTCACAAGCTTCACTCAAATTCCCTCTAGCCCTTGTCCTTTCAAACAGTCCACGTCTTCGCAAATTCATGACAGGGTGAACTGGTGAAGAAAAAATACTTTATTTAAACAGCTTCAATTATATAATGACCTATTTGCATTTTAATAGAGATTTTGAGAAGAACACCTGAGACTTCCAATAAAATAGGGATTTAAATTTGCAGATAATTAAGGATCAAGCAGATTGTGAAATTTCTGTTTGATCTATTTAATAAACCTGTTTACTGTCATAGACAATAATGTTGCTGACCCTAAATTGTCCCAAGCAATCAAAGGAAAAAGGTCTTCCTTTGACTGTACTAATTGCTCAGAAAGTGAATGTTATCCATGTCAGGAATATCCTCTTTAAATTGAGATGCTATTTTAGTAATTGCATCTGTAGCTCCTGATGAATAAAGCAGAAAAAATAATTGAAGACAAAAAATACTGAATATACCATTATAATCCTCAAATTACGTATAACATCCTAGCTTTGGCCAGCAGTTATTGGCTCTGGTCAGCTAACAGTGCCTAGGGACTAACCCTACATAAATTCCATCGGCATTAATAAGACTTAGTCCCATAAATCCCATGAGTATTGATTGCAGAATGAAACTCTGCAGTGATTATAAATGGGTCAGAAGTGAAGAAATTGTACAGACAGAATATCCCACAGGGAATGACTACTTGCGGATTAAATATTGTTTTCAGTTTACCATCCTTGACACAGAAGTGGAAATGATGTCTTCTTCAGACACTTGATTGAGGCAAGGGCAGGTAGTTTTATATTATTGAACTCAGCCAAGTCAAATCACTCTAACGTGTAGTTAGGTCTCTATGAATTTTCTGGGATTTGCACCTAACTGGCACGTTCATAGTCATGACTTCTCTGCTGACACACTACAGTCTGTAAATTTCAGGGCAGGTAACCTTCCCAGCCATGTTTTAATCTCTCTGTTTCAATTGCAGGTGGTAGAAGTGCCACTGTACTGGAATGAGAATTCACAACTGCAATGAAAGCAGTGAGAAATCAGATTCATACTCAGATAAAACAGTGTTATGTCAACATCACTTCCCCACTAGGCCTCTGAGTATTTAGGTGCCACCGTATTCTAAGCATTGGTCACTTGGTAATCTCTACTCAAAACGTAACAGAACTGCTGCAGGATGAAGCTCAAGGCACGTTCTATTGACTATGAATGGAAATTTACCTTTGTGAGGCAAGAAATTAGATCTTTTCCTCTTCAAGTTTGTTTGTTTGTTTGTTTGTCTGGTTGGTTGGTTGGTTGGTTTGGTTTTCTTTTAGTTGTTTTTGATACTTTAGTTTTACTTTTTATTCTGTTAGCTAATGGTAAGTTTTTTTCTTTATGAAGCTTTATGTTTAGGATCTGAAAAAGCTTAAAAGGAAAGGGTCATTGCACAATATCTCAGCTGCTTTAACCATTCCCAAATCTTCCTTGGCAAGACCTCTTTTTGGTTCTGTAACTTAGCTACTCCAAAATGTTTAGGTGTCATTTATGTCCAAGGCTAAGAAACAGCTAGGTTGTATGGGTGACATTGGCTATGGCATACTAATGACCTTGGCAGGGACCTGGTCTTGTATATGTGACCTGAAAGTTGTCTTAGCCAGATGTGATCCTCACCCTCTCCTCTAGGGGGGATATCTGGCAGTTCCATGGCGGTGTGTCCCCCAGATGCCCTGGTGGGGTCACAGCACCAATATTAACGTCAGTATTTTCAATCTAACCCAAAGAAATGAGGACATCTCCCAGTGTCCACCCGTGCAGCCTACCCTCTGCAGTGGGGAGTGCACACCCCTGTCCCTGGACTGCAGAGTGGCCTGCTCAGAAGTTTATTGCCTGTGAGGAGGTGCCAGGACTCCAGTCCAGAGTATTAAGGCGGTGTCTGAGTGGTGGCAAAGATGGTTCTGACCTTGGAGCTAGAGTGAGAGAGTCTGCTGTCTTAGAGTCATCTTGAATCAGTGACTTTTAGGACACAACACCAAGTGCACAAAGGCTGCATCATGGCAGGGGTTTAGCAGTGAGGGGTAGTGAGTGAGGGTCTGCTCTGGCTGTCTCTGCCTCTCTGCAAGCATAAATCAGTTACTTGGGGCTCACAAGTGCCTCTTTTCTGGGAAAGGCTGAGAGGCACCTCTGGGTCCACATGGTGAACCTCACTGTTGATACTCTATACTACTGTACTTTTGGTAGCATCCTGCTAAAGTTGGACATCTCCATAAACCACCTTCTGTGGTGGACCATCTTAGCATCACTTTTTCTTTTCCTCAGCCTTATTCTTCTTCTTTACTTTCTTTAATTTCTAACAGATAATTTCCTGCCCTTTTTCCAAGACTAGTTTTCGTTTGTGTTTTTTTTTTTTTTCTTTTTAAACCAGTTTCTTAGGAATGAAATCCCAAAGAATCAGCACTTTTTAAAAAACTACATCAATATCTGTTTTTTGTACTGTAGAGTAGGTGCTTTTCCCAGTGAAGAAAGAAGGCAGAGTTATATTAGCGATATAACTGTAGTGTGAGATGGACCACAACCACCTGCAAGCCATCCTAATGTTGTTATTCAATTTTTTACACCATTATGGCTTCTTTCTTTATAACAGACCTGCTCCAGTGAATTCATTGTTGTATAGTTAGTATGACAAAGTTGCACCTCAAATAAATCTAAGACACATAATCTTGTGCCTACTAATGCCCGCAAGACCTTGTAAGTAAAATCTATATTTTTCTCTCAAATTAATCAAATAGAACAAAATCCAGATAATTTCTCTACATATAGATTCCATACTCCTTTTTGAATGACGATTTCCATGAGTATTACCATAAAAATATAGACAGGCTTGATTGAAAATGCAGATTATCATGTCCAATTATTGCTAATAGTTTAAAAATATTTTAGTTCATTCATATTCTTATTAGTTTTGACTGTTCATGTACAGAAGCACATACTGTCCTGGTTTCAGCTGGGATAGAGTTAATTGTCTTCCTAGTAGCTGATACAGTGCTGTGTTTTGAGTTCAGTATG